>CATIWQ010200189.1:0-21703 GCA_949673415.1 Euphorbia schlechtendalii | reverse complement strand
TTATTATACTAAACTTAAGAGTTTATGGGATGAGTTGACCATGTATTCTGATTCACATGGAGTACCCAGTGAGCAACAAAAAGTAATGCAATTTCTAATGGGATTGAATGATGCATACATTGCAATTAGAAGTCAGATAGTGTCATTGACCATGTATAATCGCTTGGGTCATGTCACTCCTCTACCATTACAATATCTTACTAAGAATTTTCTAAATATTTCTGTCGAGTCAAATAATGTTTGCCATATTTGTCCCTTGGCTAAACAAAGCTTTTTGTCCTTTAAAAAAAGCACCATTTCATCTATTCAACCATTTGAAATTATTCACTGTAATGTTTGGGGTCATTATAATGAAGTGTCAATTTCAGGTGCCCAATATTTTCTTACCATTGTCGATGATTTTACACGTTTTACATGGATTTTTTTTATGAAGAACAAAGATGAAACTCAAGCCATTATGAAACGTTTTTTTAGCTATGTTCTTACTCAATACGGAACACACATTAAAACCTTTCGGAGTGATAATGGTGGAGAATTTCTTCTATCCCTTCAAAATTTTTTCCAAGATAATGGTGTTATTTTTCAACATTCATGTGTTTACACACCCCAACAAAATGCGGTAGTGGAACGCAAACACCGCCACATCCTTCAAGTGGCTCGGTCCTTAAAATTTCAAGCCAACCTTCCTATAAAGTTTTGGGGAGAGTGTGCCCTCACAGCCGTTTACATTATTAATCGCTTACCCATTCCATTACTCTCTTTCAAAACACCATATGAACTATTTCATAAAAAGCCTCCATATTTTTCTCACCTTCGCGTGTTTGGATGTCTTGCATATGCCACTAATGTTAAAATATCTCATAAGTTTAACTCTTGAGCCATAGCGGCAATTTTTATTGGATATCCTTTAGGTCAAAAGGCGTATAAACTATATGATCTCAAAATCAATAAAATCTTCACTAGTTGGGATGTCAAATTTTATGAGACCATTTTTCCTTATTTACCTGATCCAAATGCCTACACAATGCCCCAAACACAAGCACACAAATCTGGACCAATCCCACTTATCTCGCCAACTCATGATGTCTCATTTGAAGCCTCTTCTTTCCAATTACCAAATACACAAATCCATTTCCATCACAAACACGAACAAAGAAAGAGAACCATTAACACCATTACCCACTAGTACAATTCATCCACCAACACTCATCACATACTCTCGTCGACATCCAACATGTAATACAACCTTACAACCCCTCAAACCAATTCCCATTCCATCACTTTCTCCTAATCCACCAAATCAGCCCCAACCACCCGCTGTACGACATTCTCAACGAGCTACTGCCCCACCACCTAATGTTCGCGATTTCATATGCTTTGTTGTTAATTTAGACCCATCTGATCCTTTGCTGCTAGGTTCTACAAAAGGTACACGTTATCCTCTTAGCAATTATGTCTCTTATCATCGTTACTCACCAAATCATAAATTCTTTATGGCTAATTTGCAATCTGAGAGTGAACCCATATCATATTTAGAGGCAGCAAGTAATCATAATTGGAAAAAAGCCATGGACAACGAGTTGAAAGCACTTGAGGAAAATGGAACTTGGTCTCTTACCCCTCTTCCCGAGAATAAAGTTCCAATTGGTTGTTGTTGGGTGTTTAAAATCAAACGGAAATTTGATGGCTCAATTGAACAATACAAAGCACGGCTAGTTGCTAAAGGATACACGCGGTTAGAGGGAGTTGATTACCATGAAACTTTCTCTCCTACTGCGAAGATTATTACCATTCAGTGTTTGATAACCATTGCTGCTGCACAACGGTGGCCTTTGCATCATCTTGATATTAATAACGCCTTCCTCCATGGCCATCTTGATTAGGAGGTATATATGTCACTGCCACCTGGACTCAGGCGATAGGGGGGAAATCAATTAGTATGTTGCCTTCATAAATCTTTATATGGTCTGAAACAAGCATCTCGACAATGGTTTGAGAAATTTACAGAAGCTATTTGTTCAACCGGTTTTGTTCAATCCAAAGCAGATTATTCTCTATTTACAAAGCAAAATGGCAACTCCTTTGTTGTCCTTTTAATTTATGTGGATGATATTTTGATTATCGGCAATGATTATGAAAGCATAGCTAATGTTAAAAAATTTATGCATACAAACTTTCGTCTGAAAGATTTAGGTGCCTTGAAATATTTCTTGGGTATTGAAGTTTCCATGTCTCAAAAGGGTATCAATTTATCTCAGCGGAAATATGCTTTAGAGATTATTAAAGATGCAGGTTTGTTGGGTGCTGCCCCAGTTGAAACTCCTATGAAATGTGGTGCGAAATTGGGTGAGAATAGTGATCTACTTCATAATCCTGAAAAATACCAAAGACTTATTAGTAGAATGATTTACCTAACTGTTTCAAGACCAGACATCACCTATGCAGTTCATGTTCTAAGCAGATTTATGCATCAACCTCGAAAAGAACATTGGGACGCAGCTTTGCGGGTTGTGCGTAACTTAAAAGGTTCCCCTGGTCAAAGTCTCTTCTTTTCTACAATAAATGATTTCAGATCAAGAGCTTATTCTGATTCAAATTGGGCTGGATGTCCACTCACTAGAAGATCAACCACTGGTTATTGTGTGTTCTTGGGCAATTCTTTAATATCATGGCGGTCAAAAAGACAGAAAACCGTATCTCTATCATCAGCAGAAGCTGAATATCGAGCGATGGCAGGAGCATGTTGCGAATTGACATGGTTGCGGCACCTTCTTAAAGATCTGAGAATAATTCACCAAGAATCTGCATTATTGTATTGCGACAACAAAGCCGCTATACATATTGCTGCGAACCCTGTTTTTCACGAATGCACGAGACATATCGAGATGGATTGTCACTATGTAAGAGATAAGATTCAAGAAGGGGCTGTTGAAACAAAGTTTGTTCGGTCTGCAAATCAACTTGCAGATGTTCTAACGAAAGCTTTGGGTAAGGATATATTCACACCAATGATTCACGAGTTGGGAGTTCAAGATATCTACTCTCCAACTTGAGGGGGAGTGTTAGAAAGTCAAATATTCTTGTTATTTACTTGCCTTGTTTGTATTATTTACTTTCCTTGTTTTGTATAATCAGAGCATGATTTTAGGATTGTGTATAGCTGTAGATGTTATTCAGGAGATGATTTCTCTTCTCATTATTGTTATTAGCTGTATATGTACAGCAACATTCTTCAATGAAAATTATCAATTCAAGGATACGTTATTTTTTTTTTACAAAACATTCTATTAAGTTCCAATTAAACAATAAAATGTCAAAAAAATTATAAATGAATATAAGAAAAACTAACAAGAAAAGAGGAGAAAAGGCAGGCTATATATCTTTGGAAATATCTTTTTTGTGGACGCGATCTCTCTTTTAATTAATATTTCTTTCTTTCTTTTCTTCCTTTTCTAATTTTGCTATCAAAATCTGGGATCTTTGTTTCTTTCAACAGTTTTTTTCCTCTCTGTTAATTAATGTTCTGAATATAATATCCTATTTTGTATCAAATTTGGAGGACAATATGGTATACATCCTTTCAACCCTTCTCTCTGATTTTATTTAGCTTTTCAATATTTTATTCATCTGTTACTAATCATGGAAAGATAATATGATGATTCAAAATGTCTCAATATAATCGATTGTTTTTAGAATCGTCAATCATATTGTTTATTTTTAAACTTTTTGCGTATATCTCAATATGGACTATGTTTATATTGGAAATCATTGTTACGGTCACATATTGGTGCAATTTTATTCACTGTTTAAAGATTCAATATTTTCTAAATGGTTTGAAGATTAATAGTATATCTGTTAGGAATTGCAAAAAATTTAAAATCTTGTAAATTAGGAATAAAATTTCATTAAGGTTTTAATTGAGTCTTTTTAAACTTTGGACAATAACACTAGATATATATGGAATAGATAAAGGTAATATGAAAAATAACGAGTTAGAAAATGTGGATGAATAGGCGAATGCGTCATCAGGAATATTAGTGAGCGATGAATGCAAGCTAAAGTTCAAGGAACTAAAAGCGAAAAGGAACCATCGATTCATTGTGTTCAAGATCGATGAGACTCACTTGGAAGTTACAGTTGACAAAGTTGGAGGACCCAACCAATCCTACAACAATTTCTCCGACTGTTTACCTGCAGATGAGTGTCGTTATGCTGTCTATGATTTTGATTTCACTACCAACGAGAACGTCCGCAAAAGCAAGATCTTCTTCATTGCCTGGTATGTCTCTTTTCCGCCATCTTTGCTTCATTCAAACCAGCACATTATGGTTTCTATACCTATTTTATACCCTATCTATACCCAATGTTGTAGGGCACCAGACACATCAAGAGTAAGGAGCAAGATGTTGTATGCAAGTTCAAAGGACAGTTTCAAGAGAGAACTTGATGGCATTCAAGTTGAGTTACAAGCTACTGATCCAAGTGAGATGAGCTTGGACATTGTTAAATCTCGAGCTATTTAATCAATTAAGTTTTATCTATTCTATTTTCATCTATAATTTCCCCTAAACTAGAACATATTTACTTCTTTGTAATAAAAACATTGCTGCAAGCCTACATGCCATATTTTGTACCTCTAGCTATTTGTCCATATATCGCCTTGAACATGATACACTCTGATATGCTTTTTCACGTAAGCTGCACTACAAGGACTTTTAGATTCAAATATTCATAAAACACAACCATTACTGTCATTTGATTATCGAGTGCATGGACCGAACTCGGTGAAAAAAAAATATTAACACAGGTATGTAACTTTTGAAGTATTTGTAACAAGAAAATGTATGGATTTCAATATGAATAAAATCATAGTAAAGTTAAATCATATTTTATTCCAGTATTTATCCCAATATTCATCCCCCCAGTCTTCTACATTGTTGTAAGTGGACTGTGTTCTTTCAATAATGGATTGAAGTGAATGAGGTGTATAAGGAGGAGGAATAGTGCAAGGGGGTTGTTTTTTAGGAGCATTAATGACAGATTCCTCCATGAATTTCTTCCAAACACCATCTATTGACTCTAACAATGTCTCTGCATTAACTTGTACAGCTCCTTCAGGTATAGTGGGCTTGTATTTCATCAGCTGTGCATATTCAGTTAGCACATGTAACAAGTAATCATATATATAATCCATTTTCAAGTTTTCTTGTATAAATTTGCTCCCTGCTTTCCCTATGGCTTGTGCCTGCATGTGAGTTAGAATTATAAAATCAAATATTATTACTTCACAAATGGAATCAAACCAAATAATAAAAATTGCATCACTTTGCCCCCTTCACATCATGTGTCAAAATCTGATTGGAGAGAGAAAATCAGAAAATAACGTCCGGTATTCATGAAGTTAATGGATGCACCTTTTAGGAGCTTCGAGGTCATACCAAAGTTCAGGGGAGCAGTTCTTTTTGGGTACAATTTTGAGCAACTCCCTATTAGGCCTTGAAATAACCATAATGTGATCATTGAAATAAGCATAGGTAAATTTTACGGTGATTTTGTACTTTATTATCATTGGATAAATAATGTAATGGTTGATCTAATGATGATTATAGGCAAAGTAATGTTAAATTTGTTAAAAACAAAATCACCAAAACCTACATCATAATGCAAATATTTGATTTACCTGTTGGGTGTGATTATTGCCCCAATCAACAGCAATTTTGATATCTCTGCACTTCTTACCAGCCCTAGTAATGGGCCAGAAGTGCTCCATTGGGACCAGGCTTCTACTGAAGAAATCTGTGAATTTTGATTTTATAAACAACACCATTGAGTCACATGCCAGTATGTATTTTTCACTCACTGACCATCCTCGTCCTTCCACGTATATCTTGTATCTTCATATGTACAAAACAATGAGCAATAAATTGATTCGATTTAAAGCCATGGGGGCTATAACAAATAGTCTTATTTATTTATTCAGAAATGCATAAAAGAGTTCACCTATGAGTGCACTGATCTGCAATATTTGAATTTTTGAACCCTTGCTCAGCTTCTTTTTCCCATTCCTATAAAAAGATTAACTCAACAACAACCAATTCTTAATCTGAACTGATGTAAATTGATTTTCTGGAAACAATGAAAATACTAAATAAGGGAAATATATGCCTGGTCATAAAGTCTGGCATTCCAGTCATATTTGTTGGAGACATTGCACTTCATAAGGCTAGTCCTGATATAATTGACGGTTGGGTTTCCTTTCCAAAAGGCAGATGGCTGCCTGTCTTTCCACTTTATCTTCTTGCTTCCTTCTACTATGCTCTCTACCATCTTCTTCCATGGCCTTATATTTACTTCAGCCCTGCCAAATTTCACACCTTTTTTAATAATTATTTGGGTAGTTGAATACCTATACGTACGCCGACTCTGAAAATAACAAAAATACTGCTAGTTGAAAATTGGAATTTTGACCATTTCCGACAAGTTAATAAAATTTTGTCGCCAATAGTGAATGATTTTTTGTAATTAAACATTGGCGACAAATTTCCAAACATCCGTCACGAGTATAAAATTAAAATTTCAAAATATACATAATTTGTGATAGCGTTCGTCCGGATTGTAATGGTTAGGCGTTCTTTGGTTGGGCTTTTTAGTGACGGTTGGACCAATTTTGTTCTAGTTTTTCATTAAGTGCATATGAGCCAATTTCATTGGCACTTGGCAGAGCATCAATTAACGCATGACATTGCAAATTATGCTATATCAACCAATTAATTATGCATCATAAAAAGTTTAAAATTACTCCTCTACGCTAAAGAAAAAGAATATGAAGTTGTGAGAGGAGGACATTACCAACCCCAAAAGGTCCAATCAGGGAAAAGAATGCCAGTTTCATTGTGAGCTTTAGAGTAATAAAACACCGGAGGAGGAAACGTGGCAGCCTTTGATTGGTAGTCAGGTCTATCTCCGAACTGAAACAAGAGCTCAATGTCTGGTACCCTGTTTGGGTACAACCTTAAAAGCTGCAAAATCCCCCAAACTGAAAACAAATCTCTTGTCTGATAAGGCTGCCTGTATTTTTCAACGAATACTTTCCCTTCCAAAATCACCATTCTTAAATCTGCAAATTGCTTCGCTCTTTCCACCATTTCCTTCTCAATTCCTCTGCCCCTCCACGGCCGTAGATCTTCGTATATCCACCGGAAATGCTCCGGACAATTTTCTGCTTTTTTCTTTTCCGGCGGTTTTGATATTGAATGTCTCTTCACATCCACACTCTGAGAAGTAAATAATCAAACAATAATATTCATTAATCCATTCATAACAGAGTTTGCACGATGTTTTCTTATAATTATTTTGCATTTGCAGGATTTGAGACTCGAAACCAACTTCTAACTCACAAAGAGAGAAACTTACAAAATAAACAAAAGAGAAATGGAAGGAGATGAAGATGAGAACAAGCAATATTAGAAAACTAATGGAAGGGACATATTTCCTTGAATCCATTGACTGATTGCTTCGAATTTCATCATTTCTTCCCATTTTGATTACTGCACTTTTTTTTTTTTTTGTCCAGTAGTTTAATCTTAACTGGGGATTATTGGGCTCATTGGTTTACTAATTATGATAAGGTTAAATTTCTTCTATATATTTCTTTTTAGTACATGATTTTGAAGCATAAATGGTAAGTGTGTTTAGGATATTACCCATTTTTAGTTATTTACATTTATAATTAATTACTAGTTAATTCGTATCTCTCTATCATGGAAACTACGGTATAGGTGCATTATTAATTAAACATTTACAAGAATCACTTGGATTCCTTTCCTTTCTTGATTCTCATATGCACCATTTGTACCAATTATAATTAAGAATATTTTAAGATAGTTTTTTTAACTAAAAGTCTAAAACATTAACTTCATTTAAGTAATGTCAGAATTTACTCCAGCAAGAATAAAATGCAGATAAGTGTATGTCATGTATTGGGATATAAGTAATTAATTGGTAATCTCAGATTATTTACTAGCTAGATTAAGAGTTTAATTACAGCTTTATTTCATGTTCCCTAACCTTGTAGAAGAAGCATTCTTTAGGGCTGAGTCAGCCATAGCTATCCTTAGTACCTAGACAGTTTAGCTATTTTGTCATTTACCTAAAATGGTGCCATTTCTGTTAGTTATATATACTGCAGATTTGTATTGGGAATATTATCAATGAAATTAATAACAAGCTTTATGCTTATTTTCTCCCTAATATTCTGCTCATCCATATTCACTCTATTATCTCATCTCCTTCTTCACCCTCAACCCCTAAATTCCTCTATTTCTCTAAGTTACTAATCTCAGTCAGGTTCAACACATGACACTGTACAATCACATCCTTTTAAATCTAAGATGGATATGCAAAAAGTCATGGACAAAGATTTTGAAAAACTGATAAAAGTTGCCATCCATTCCATTTGAACTTATACAAATGTTATAGTATAACATCGTTATTGTAACTCAGTTATACAAATGTTATAGTATAACATCGTTATTGTAACTCAGTTAACATTGTTTGCCAAATTAGGAGAGAGAAATTAAAAGTTCAAATACAATAAACGCTCCATTTGACGGGCAAACAATCTTACATAAGATTTATGAAGTGGGCCTCCTAATATTAGCCCAATGGGCGTAAACCATTTAACAGTGCAAACAATTTATTTTGGCTTTTGATAATGGGCCTGCTTGTATGTATATGATGGGCTTGGACCCATTCGACAAATGGTGAACTGTATTTCGTAGGTTTATCTTAATGAGATAAGAATCAAACATCAAGATTAAATGATTTATTGTACAGTACAAGGTAAAACAGACATAATTCGTTCATTACAAGATTTGTTCAACAGGGTTCACTTCGATTCATGTGATATTGAAATTGTAAATTGTAATTTTCAAAGCACATTGTAGCTTCACTCCGTTGTAATCATTTTTATACCCGAACCATCTATCCCCTTTAAATACCTCCAACAAAGTCGCCTTTCTTCATTCTAAGGAAGTAAAGAACCAACAGATTTTGAACAAATGAGGATTTTCGTTCATTTTCTGTGCATTTTATTGTTCCTCAACCTGCTTGTATATTCAATTGATGTTCAAGCTAAACCTTGCAAGCCTAGCGGCAAACTTAGAGGAAAAAAACCGCCTCCAAACAAATGCAAAAGAGACAACAAATCGGTTTGTTGTGTTGAAGGCAAGCTGTACACTATCTACAATTGTTCGCCACGTGTCACTCGCGATACCAAGGCATTGCTCACTCTCAATAGCTTCGAGAAAGGCAAAGATGGAGGCGGTCCGTCTGAATGTGACAAAAAGTTCCACTCCGATGACTTGCCAATAGTTGCACTCTCCACCGGTTGGTTCAACAAAATGGGAAGGTGCTTCCACAATATAACAATCAAAGGCAACGGGAGGAGCGTGGCTGCTATGGTGGTCGATGAGTGTGCCTCGAACCTGGGCTGTGACGAACCTCATGATTATCAGCCTCCATGTGATAACAACATCGTCGACGCTTCAAAGGCTGTCTGGAAAGCTTTGGGAGTCCCACAAGACGACTGGGGTGGTCTCAACATCACTTGGTCCGATGCTTAGTTGTGTTATCCAGGGATTTGTTCTAGGCCAAATGCGTGGTCATTTCTAGAAAAAATCTTACTGGCTCCTTGCCACATGTCGCCTTATAAATGTCATTTTTTTATTTTTCCATCTCCAATCAGAATGTGACATGTGATGGCACTGAGGGGGCTCACGTAAAAGTGCCTAACTATGCATTTAGCCTTTCTTCAATGTAGCAACAAATAAGTGTAGTGCTAAAGTTTTCGAATTTTTTGTAGTTTTCAGAATCTTGTTTTCATAGAACAAACAAAAGCTAAGAGACAGAGTGATACAAGCAAGGATGGCCACACACTAACTAAAGATCTAAAACTGACAACGAATTCTTCCCTAAAATTTCCAATTAATTGTCATACAGCCGCAAAACGAGTACAATCCATAGTCTGCCAAGAGAGACACGTTAAGTCAGTAATCACTAATCAGCCCTCCCACTGGACTCGAGAAGATGAGAATTGGATGGTGAAACCCCGGATTTATATACATTGCCCCATTAAACAAGAGATGAAATTTCATCAACCTCGCATCAAGTCAATGTCGACGTGCGCATTGCGCATGTCCATTGACTGTGAGCCTTGCCATAAACCAACTGATGAGGTTGAAGTCAGATTCTGATTGGGTTGAATGCTGCTTTGGGTAACTTGATTCTCAACTGCCTGATGCTCCAAATCCCGGCTACTTTCTATTCCTTCTTTTTTGTTCTTCATTTTCGAACCACCCCATATGAAACTTCCAACTATCACCTGCAATGAGCATTACCAGGTATATTTATCTGCACATTTACAAGTATTGTCATCGACAAGTTTTTATGCAAGACAAAATATTTACCTGGACAGGGGTTGCGGCAATAAGCATCCCTCCAACTCCACCGCCGATAACACGACCATCGGGACTAGCAAGAGAAACACTCAGTCCACCAGTTCGGTTTCGGGACCCGCCGTTGTTAGTAACCAAGTAGGACCCCGACAAACACAATATCTCAAACCGTCCCTATAGAACAAAGCAGTTTAGTTTCAGTTTACAGCCTTGACAAGGCACAAAAAGTATACAGAAAAGTTGGACATGTAAAAGGCCAATATGGATAATAATTTCAGAGACGGAGTTTCACGAAGAAAATGCAACTCAAAAACACGAGTATGAAAGAAGATGAAAAGGATTAAAACCTCGTATGTGACGGTGCCTCCAGAAGTTGATGGCTGGCGAAGAGTTACAGTGGAGACTGCACCATTTGCTGACAATATACATATGGCTCTCGGTCCTTGCTGTGAGAATGACATTATCTTTGTTGCAATGTCCTGCACAACGTGTTGGGCATACACTATTATCAACCAATTTGTTGGCTTTTTATTTACTTGAACTCGAACTTGCAATTGCAATTTCATGACTTCATTGAGCGCACATATTATGAAACATATATGCCTATTTATAGGCTTACAAGACAACTAAATCCTAAGGCCTTGCTTGGAACAAATGAATTTAGGGATTGAAATTCTTTTACCACGAGGAATTCATTTTCAAATGAATTTCTATGCTTGGTATAATCCATTAAAAACTTAAAATTTAATATAATTTCTTGGACTTTTGTCTTACAAAATGTGGATTTGCAAATTCCACCAAATTTGGTGGGATTTGGTTATAACATGATGAATTCCATGAAATCAAATTCCAAGAATTGCAAATCCAATTTTTGCTTGTTCCAGGCGCAAAAAAAAAGGATGGAATTCATTTGTACCAAGCAATGCCTTAAATTCTAATCTAATCTTTATCTCATAATTATTATCTAAATAAACTAACTAAATCACAAAGATAATTTTCACAGATATTGTAATCAAAATTTTAACACAAATTCATTAACTCGTACCAATACGCAAAATAAACTTGACCAAAAGGCGAGAAGCATAAATGGCCAGGGCAAACCAAGTAATGCTTTCCACCTTCATCTTTATTTTTAATCACATTTAACAGCCTAAGCCACTAACTAGAGCATCGTTACTAAAGCTAGCCGAATCCTACTAACTGGAATGCTTGTACATAGCAAAATGAATTGATAGGACTATGTTGCATTTACAGTAAAAAAACGTCACAGATTAATAAGCAGAAATAATAAATGGATCATACTTCTCCTACTGCAATGGTGATGATATGAGGAGTAAAACCCATCCCAGCTGACCCAGACAGCCATTCACCTACCAAAACAATTCTGCTTTCAGTTAAATCCAATAATACATTATCTCAGTATCTACAGTCACAGTCTAAGAACTGTGATCACTTCTTCCCAATTCGGCTCTTTTCAACAACTAAACGTCAATATAAATACTTTATAGAAGGAAAATGAATGGAAAAGATTAAAAATGATAAGAGTAACTCGTCTTGTATCCGTCGCCGGTGAGAATAGTTATTCCTAGCTAGTATACATAGCTATTCGGAATAGCTATTTCATGAAATGTATACTAGCTAGGAGTAATTATTCCGGCAAATGCCATACCATTTATAACATTTTTCCATCCGCTTTTTCTTCTACCAAAGGAGCCTTACAAGCAAATCTTACCAAGGGAAGCTAATTGCTGCTTTCTCCCAGTACCAGGGGGCCGCCCTCGACCACGCTTCTGAGTAGGGGTTATTGTACCAGGATGAGTAGACAACGATGGAGACAAAGCCAATGATACAGTCCCGTCTGGTCCATATTTCCTAGGCCTTCCTCTCTTCCTTTTCAGCGGCTCGCTCTGTGGCTGCATAGCTGATTGCGCACCCACATTCATACCATGAGATGGAATCGCTGTTGAAGTTTCCATTTGTAATGTAGATCCCATTGAATTGGGTCCAATGTTAGATTGAAAAGGCATAGCAGTGTTGGCTAACTGGTTGATCCCAGATGATACATTTAAACCAGGCCCTGAACCGGCCATTCCTCTTTGCATGTAGAATGAAGCCGACCCTGACATCGCCATCGCATCTCTTCGATCCATTATGCATTTACTGTGTTAATCAGACCCCCGCTCTTTACTAATTGCAGTTTATTGGTACGGCTGATCTTCTCCAGAGTTTTCTAGGTTCCAACTAGTATGATCCTGCTGTGATGAAATACATGAAAAAGCATACAAATTTGTACATCGAAATTGAGTTGCATTCTAATCTTGGAAATGTGGTCTAAAACAAAGATGCATTATTTGTCACTAAAAGACCCATAAAAAGCAATTAAAGTTGCATAGGAGGATCTTAACATCAAAATATGACGAAATTAACTAAACTGAAAATATGATGTAAAGAGATGAAACAGAAATCTAGAAAAGATGAGAACTTGGAAAAGAAGAGACAAAAATGCAAGCTAATTTTTACAGCTTACCAAACAGAAACACCAAGAAAGGCTTGAGGGTGAAGATACAAAAGCTGAAACAGGTCCACAATCTCACCAAACCATTACTCAAAAAGCCTTAAACTTGAAGCATTTTGAACCCAAGTCTTCAAACACACAGTTGAAGTCAATGCCAACTATAAAGAACACAGCTCGTAACTTAACACTGCAAAAACAACCCAAATTTTTCACTGAATAAGGTGGAATTGTGGAGTCTGAAATGACATGTGAGTGAAGAGAGAAGAAATGATGAAAAGGAAACAGTTTTGTGATGGAAATTAAGGCAAAAACAGAGAAGGGTTCAGACAGAGAAGAAGAAGATGAAGGAGGTTAAGGCAACTAGGCAAGTAAGTTGCTACAAAAAAGGTCTTTGACACAAGTCCTTATCGGAATGCATATTTTCTAAGGTAGACCTTCTCCTTCTTTTATTTATCTATATATTACTGTATTACACCATAAAGCTGTTTATCCTTCTCTCTCTCTCTCTCTCTAAATCTAGACACAGAAATTTTGATCTAAACGAAAAAGGAAAAGATGAAAACTTTATTACGAGTGATGATGAATTGTTTTACTGGATTTGAAGAGAGGAGAAAAAAACAAAAATTAAACCGAAAAAAAAGCTTGTTGGATAACACTGAATTTCTCTCCCCTTTATTTTCAATTATTATATTTCTTTTTCAAAGTAAATGAAATACGGCCGACCTCTCTGTTTCTGTATAATCACCACTCTTCTCGTTTTCCCTTCTCCCCTACAGCGCGTGAAAATACTTTCCTTGCTTTTATTTTTATATTTCCAATTTCCACGTCTGAAACATATTATAATTTGTTTTGTTTGAAGTTTCCATCAGAATTAGTATGATTTTATAATGAGGTTCAGCTGTGGATTTTACTCTTTAATTTAAAATTATGATCATAATTAATCCCCAAAAAAACTTACTAATAGTCGTGTGGAAAAGTTAAGTTTAACTAGTTATGCAATGGTTGTTTAGAAGACACGCGCCAGAAATAAGCGTGGGGGAAAAAGAGTGGGGCCAGACGAGGGTGAACTTTGTATGCATGTGACTTTTCTCTGTTACCACTAAACTCTGCTATAGGCTACCCCACCTTCTTAAATATCTCTCACTTCTCACCCTTGGTTTCACGCTCCCTCTGTACCTTTTTTGTAGAAAAAAACTATACTATTTGGATTTATTATTATGAATCATTTATTAATAAAATAAAATAATACTATTTGCATTTTCATCAATAAACTGTTGAACAAGATTAACTTCTACCATTTGGATTGTATTGAAGATCTTGAGTATAATAATTGAGGAAAAAAACAAAATTTACAGCTAATTTTAACTTAATTTTGTTTTTAACTATAAATTCAAAAAAGTACTTATCACGTTTATATGGATACTAAGTTGTTAAAACACGATGTTTGAACATGTTGAGTATATGTGTAATTTTATAATATACAGAATAAATTGAGATTAACATGTATTTTGTATTTGTAAAAGCATAATGTGCAATAATGGCTTACAAATTTTATCGTCTTATTTCTTAAAAACTATGGCAATGTACAATTTGTTTGCTGTTGAATAAGATAAAACAGAACAACACTATTGTGATCAGTTAATATAGTACTCCCTCTGTTTATTAAACATTATCGTTTTAATTAATTCATAATTTTTAAGATAACAACTAATCAAATGAGATGATTTACCAGTTTAACCTTTTATAAATGTCCTATCCAATTTTCAAGACTATTAATTTGTTCAATAAAAATAATTTGATCTATAGTATTCTCTTGTTATTAGAGATTAGAATATAATTATCTTGGAAGTTGAATAAATTAATAGGGGTAGGAATGAAAAACTTGAAAAAAAATATCTTGGAAATACAAAATGATAATAAAAAATAAATAATGAAATTCCTCTAAAATGATAATATTTATTAGACAGATGGAGTATTTTGAAATCATTACTTACTAAAACAGGAATTAGGGGTTTTAAAAAATTAAGTCTGACAATGTCAGATGATAAAATATACTTACTTTTGTTACCGGAATTCGAAATTACAAAACCATCTTCAGCAGTCTGTGAATTCCAAATTTAGGGATCATGTGGAATAAAAGTTATTTTTAATGATGTGATAATAGTCTAAAAATTAGATAATATCTACTCATAAGATATGAACAGTAGATTGTTTATTTAATTTTAAAATGTATTTATTATAAACAATGTCTATTTAATTTGTCTAAAATTAATGATGACACATGAGTGACATATCATATAAGGAAGATGGGTTAGACAAGCTATTAAAGATGCACTTTCAAATTCATTGTTTATATCTTTTATGTATGAAGATAATTTATGAAATACACAAGTTATTAAAGATGTTTACATTGCTACAAATAATTTAATGTTGTTATCTTGCATGTGTTGTTTTTTAATGGTATAAATAATTACTTTTAAACTGAAAATTACAAAAAAAAAATGTTATTTGCACTTTTCATAAATGTTCGGGTCAATGTTGACTTTGGTTAAAATATTGCTACCCCACCAATGAGGTGAGAATATTGTAATCTAATGTGGAATGTTGAATTTTAAAATTGTGAGAGGGAAAGAATCTAATATCGAAGTTGATTTCATAATACGATAATCCTCCATCGTAGTTTAATTTATTATTTTGAGGTACGTAAGAGACTTGGAGCATTGTTTGGAATTTTTATTATAAATGGGCCACACGTTCATCTACAAAAATTGGAATTACGTACAATGAAACTATAATTTATCTCCCTTCTTCAAAAAAAAAAAAAAAACTATAATTTATCTAATAAGTTTATTTATTATTTGTCCATGTTTCTTGTGACAGTTTTACAACAATGCCAAATGCAAAAATCTTGGTCCGCCTTAATGATATATTTTCTAAGTTCACGTCATTTTCAATGTTAAGGTTAATTTCAATTGGTTGAATATGTATATTTTATTTATTTATTCATTTATTAATTCATGTGCAAAATATATATATATAAACTTACTATGCTTTGCATTTTTTGACTAAACTATCATGCCATATTAGTCAACAATTTTCATCTATGAAGTGAAAATAATATTAAGCTTTTTTTAATTGATGCAATTAAGAAGTAATGCTAATTTTATGTTTAAGTTAATTTTTACCGGTTGTTTTTCTGTTTTTGAGAAAGAAAAATAGAGAATACGATTATTTTATATATCTTAAACTTTGATTTTATCCTCCAAAATTTATGGGTGAGCTATATTTAAAGTGAATGTAAATGTTTCAGAAAAATATATGTGCATGTTTAGCGGCTAAAAATCTGAGCTTGCATTACAGAATTTTATTCGAAATAAATAAAAATAAAAATTTATTGTTTATATGAAATTTACCAAAATCGAAATCAAATAATTGGTCTTATTTTTTAAAACCTGCTCTGCATTTTAAAAATTTTTATTTTACGTCTTCTATTTCATAATCATGAACATTGTGATATAAAAGATTTGAATTTAGGTGATAAATATATGAATTGTGATTTTTCTTTGAATTTAGTGGAAGCGCAATTGTGATCCACTGTTACCATGAGTGCTATAACTTATGCCACCACAATCACTATCACCGTCGTCGCCCCATAATTCTCATTTCATTTCCACCATGATCACCATCTCTTCCTCTTATACCATTACGTCCTTCATATCCCTACCTTTACCTCCACCGCCATCATCATTTTTACCACCGTTATCACTATCACACATGTCTCCTCCACCTTGAGTATGCCGTCGTCGCTCATTTTCAACCTCATCACCACCATCCTCAAGTCCACCATCACCATTTTAATCACCGTCATTGCTACTACCATTTTCACCTCACATCCGTCATGATTATCATTATCTCCTCCTCTACCTTTGCATCAGTCATCATCGCCCCGTCATCCACCATCACATTTAATTTCCAGCACCACCGCCATCATTGCCTGATCTGAGTAATTTCCACTCCCAGCTTTTATCTTTGTGAACAAAATTCGATTGCCTCCATCACATTCACATCCTTTAGCCCTCCAACAACACTCTCTTACTTTAAATAATATGAAAAGGCACTAATTTTCAATTTTCATACTTCAATTTGAAAAATGGATACAAAAATTGTTGAAATGAAAAGAAAATTGTAAAAAATGAAATATATTTTTTTAAAATTAACATGCTGTTAAAGTGGTTTTTAAAAATTGTACAGCTATAATTACATTAAATACAAATAATCCATACCACACTCGAACCCGTATAGGGCTCGAACATGAGACATGCAAGATTTTCAAATGTTTCTACATCAAAGAAAATAATTCAATACTAAATTGTTTACATTACTAATATGTTTTATCATCATATGTAGAAAAAAATTATATCATAAAACCCTCTTAGTATTGTAGTAGGATGCATGATTGGTAAATATAAAAAATATAACTTATTTAGGAAAAAAAAAGGGAATTTGTTAAGTCAATAAGGTTGTTGTTATTTATAATACAGTGCTGTCCTTTGAGAAATAAAATAAATATGTCTTGCAGTGACGCTGACCTTACATACAAATAGAGCCTCACAATAATGATGACTACCCAATTTGAAATTGGAAATAGTTGGCCTAACTTTTTTCCTTTCCACTGTCATGTGATTTCAATTTGGATTCTATTTTTTTACTTGTATGCATTTTCTTTTACACCGTGTTTAGATAATGATAAAATGTTAATATTTTTTACTAAAAACCAATTTCGTACTCTTTAATCATTCTACGGTGATATGAAATAATGATAACCTTGTGGAGCTAAAAACAACACTATAAATTTGTATACATATAGATCATAATAGATTATTTACATTAATTTTGATATTACGACTTATATGCTAGGAGGAAATGACGGATGAGAATAAGCAAACCACCCCTCTAATTGCCAGAAAATTCGAATTATCTATCTTCGCCTGGTTTCGTGGGCTTGGTTTTTCCTTAAAATTGATTCAATTTACTAGTCCACTTAATTTATAAAATTTTAAAAAATGCATTGTTTTTTATTTTGAACGTTGTATGTCAAATTTTTTTGTTTGACTTTTTAAATATGTCATTCTTTTATTTTTCTCTCTTTCGAATCAAAAGTCGACTTATGACGTTCATGAAGGCAAACTGATGTATTTTTTCAAGTTAAGAGATTCACACGAATATGTACATAATTTAGGAGCAATGATCGAAAATGGTATAATATTGATACATTTGACCTATTATTTTATATTACATACATCAATGATGAATGAAAACTTAGTTATAACATAATCTGTACTAAGTGAAAGCCACGGAAGACCAATATTTCATAGGTAAATAATTATAACCTCCCTCAGGTTTGACATAATACAATAGTGCATCTCCGTGTTTTAAAAAAACAAATGTATACCTCCCTATATTTTAAACTTTCCCGTTACTACCTCCCTCTATGTATTATTAAGTCTTCTCTTTTGAATATAACGATGTTACATTTATTTTATGATAGTATTTGTTCAACTAGTCATCACATCCGCTGATTTTATAAAGTATTTCATGAATTAATTATCTTTTTTCTTGTTTATGCACATTTTATTACGTTTTATCTTATTGTTGCATTAGAAAAAAACGAGCATAAAATGGACAAATTAAAAGAAAATTGAATGTTAAAAAATTACAAGCAATTGTGATTTTGTTATAAATGTACATCTCGGTAAATTTTAATAAAAGAACAACATAATAACATATAACTGGACCTAACAATATTACAAAGTAATGTATAGGGAGTTAATATTGTGAAAATGCAAAACACAGAGATGTATAAATTATTTTTCTAAAACAGGAAGATACCAATGTATTACAAGCTCGAGGAAGTTTATAATTATTTACCCGTATTTAATTGGTCAAAACAAGTAATTCAGAAATTAAACTCATTAGGTTAATTCGAGTAATTTAGATTCTGAAATTTCCAAGGCTACAAAACTTAGGGTGTTCATCTTTGATTTATTAATAAAAACTTCAATTTGATTTGACTGAGTCCATATAATAATTTAAAATTATTTGTTACAACTAAGTTATTAGTGCGATGTATCATAATATAACGATTTCATATGAACACCTACAGTTATGCTATAAATAGAATTTTTGTGATAAAAAATTATAATATTTTAAAAATGAAATTCTTTTAAGATTTCTTTATTTGAAAAACTGAACTAAATTTAATTGGACATGAACAAACTCAATGAAACATAAACTTCAATTAATTGTTTAAGACATACTAGAATTGAATTAGACTTAATTTATTGATACTAAATTAAACCGAATAAAACTTATTTGATTTAAATTAAATTGAACTTTCAAAATCGTGAAGAGAGTCATATTTTACACTTTAAGAGACCCATTCTTTTATTTCATAGACAATGTTCTATAAAAACAGCAAAACTAAAGCTTGACCAATAAATTTCACAACATTTCCTTCAAAATATAATTTTTTTATATCTCAAATACAAATCGTTTTTAAAAAGAAATATAAATAGGAGGGGAGAATGGAGAGCACAGAGTATATTCTAAAATACCACGTGAAAATCTAAAAATTGGGGTTGGGAAGAATTAAATGCATTCAAACTGACATTCATACATTTAGCAGAAAGTGGGAAAACAATAATTAATAAGATGAAAAAAATAATAGCAAAAAAAAAAGAAAAAAGAAAAAGACGCAAGAGTTGAAAGGAAAAGATGATGTTACTTGGTGGAACAAACAACCCCCAACCTATATTTGTTGTGGTGTAATTAATTGTTTATTTCAAGTATAAAAAACAAGTATTAATTTTGACCATGAAACCCTACTTGTTCACTATGTTTGGAAATCTATCCCTGTCTTTCCCTTATCCTTAATTAACCTGCTTAACAAATCATTAATCATTGCAATGGATTGGGAAACTTGGTCTTATTCAATATATAAACAACACTAACTAATACCAAAAAAAAAAACACCAAATTATCATTGAAATCGAAATTTTTGAAAATTTTCAAAACAAATTATGAAGCACGTGAGAGGGGTGTGGCAATTTGTACACATGGCTTGTATAAGTTTAAAGTTGACTATGCAATCACTACTTTGATAAATCAATAACCCGCATAATTCACATTTAATTCAAAATCCATCTCGATAACTCGTTACATGCATGCATCTGAGTGCCGTACATGAGAAGTATAATAATTTTAATTATTTGTGAATTTTAGGCTAATAAATCATTACTATATATCAATTTCAAGTTAATTCTAACTCGATCTAAAATTTGATGATGATTCAGGGGTCATATTGTATTCACATATTATATACAATATTTTCTCCCATGTAAAGGAAAATAATTTATATTCTGAATTTTCAAAATGGTGTTTGATTTAGGATATGGATAAATAGGATACGGTCCCCAACAATAAAATCAGCAAAACTGCAAACGTAATATACGTAGACCACGGCCATGTAATATTGTTAAGTGGATGAATGAAAGTGACAAACTGGAAAAAGATTGTAAAGAATGATAACATAACATCCGCGTTTCTAATTTCAAATTATTAATTCAATGGGCCTCAGTGCTTTTATGGGCCCAAATCGCCACTACATGCACCTCAGCAATCATATGCACCAACGAATTTGGGTAAAAGTTGCCATAAGGTTTTAAATATGGAGATTGGAATTTAATAAATATCTTTTTTAAATTTTATAACTCTTTTCATTTTATTCATACTCCAACATAAAAATAAATTAAATTAAAATCCTTCTTAATTAGTAATTTAAATTCCTAAACATAACCAAACACTAACTCTCTAAAAACCATCGTTTTCTCCCAAATCATCATTGTCGTTCTAGTTTCCGTTCTTGCCCAAACCGCCATGGTCATTCAGTGGCTCTTGCATTTCCGTTCTCCGATTTCACAAAAATTGGATTTCGGTTCTCCGATTTCAGTGGCTTACAGTTTCTTTTCTCTATTGCATTGCTCATGCGTTTCCGTTCTTTTTTTATAGTTTCAATTTTTTTGATTCACAACGAAACAACGATTCAAACATCATCATTGGTATATTTCGTAAAAAAAAACTGAAATCAAAAAATTATTCGAGTATAAAAGATGATCGCACATCAAGCTTGAAGGATTTTTTTTCCTTGAAAATAGTATATCTCTTCAGAAAAACTGTAATTTTTTTCTAGAAACAGTATATATTTTGGAAATTCGTATATTTCTAATTTCTTCATTCTTCAAAGACAAAATTAAAGGTACATTTTTCCTGAAAAGTTGTATATATTTTGTGACAAACCGTATATTTCTTCTAAAAAATCATATATTTTATCTAAAAAACTGTACACTTCATTTGGAAAATGGTATATTTTTTGGTATATTTCTGCTGTAGAGTAGACCTGTTCGCGGGCCGGGCGCGAGCCCGTTTCCATGGGCCGGGCTTGGACACGCATTTTTTTAAAAAGCCCGGCCCGAGCCTGAGCCCGTCAAAGCCCGAAGATTTATGGGCCGGGCTTGGTTTTTATATAAATACCCGAGCCCGAGCCCGGCCCGACGAATAATTTTATATATTTATTATATATTTATACATTAAATTTATTATTATTTTAAGATTTTATATTTTATCCTATTAAATTTTTATACTTGGTTACAATAAATGTTACTAAATATTAAAGATT
>CATIWQ010200170.1:0-26569 GCA_949673415.1 Euphorbia schlechtendalii | reverse complement strand
TCTTGGTGGGCCGTCCCCCGGACGTTAAGCCTCACAGGACTTTAATTCCTGGAAAGAGCTAATCCAGGTGGCGACTCCACACTGAGAGACGGCGGATTCGGGTTCGAACCGATCTTAAACGTTTTCGCCTTTTTCTCTTTCAAACCTTTTTTCCGGGTCCCAGACCCGGTGCTTACCTTCATCTGTTTTCAAACACCCCGGTGGACCGCGCCTATGATTTCCGCGCGCTCTCGGCCCACCGCTCCGTGTCGTCCGCTCACACTAACCTAAGTTAATTTATGAAATTAAGAAATTTGACATCTAGTTTTGAGATGAAGGATTTGGGGGAGAATAAGGTGATTCTTGATATAAGAATTAAACAAAAAAACAATGTTATTTCAATTTCTAAATCTTATTATATTGAGAAGATTTTGAATAAATTTAACTTCAAAGATTGTTTTTCAGTTAGCACTCTTACAGATCCATGTCTTAAGCTTCTACATAATAATGGTGTTAGAGTATCTCAACTTGAATACTCAAGAGCTATTGATAGTCTTATTTATGCCATGATTAGCACTAGGCCAAATATAGCTTATGTTGTTGGAAAGCATAGTAAGTATACTAGTAATCCTAGCTAGTTTACATCATTGTACTTATACGAAATTTCCTTCAGTTTTAGAAGGTTATTTAGAAGCAGTTTATATTTCTAATGAGGAATTTCATTCTTCCACAAGTGGGTGAGTATTCCTTCTTGGGGGAGGTGCTATCTCTTGGGCATCAAAGAAATAGACTTGTATCACTAACTCAATAATGGAATCTAAGTTTGTAGCATTAGTAACTTTTGGTAAAGAAACTGAATGGCTGAGAGATCTAATTTATAAAATTCCATTGTGGCCTAAACCAATATCACCTATGTCTACCAAATGTGATAGTGAAGTAGACCTGTTCGTCGGGCGGGCTGGGCCGGGTTCAGGCGGGTTTTTTACAAAAAAGGCTATTCCAAGCCCAGCCCAAGCCCATACTAGAA
Source organism: Euphorbia schlechtendalii (assembly GCA_949673415.1). Classification (NCBI taxonomy): domain Eukaryota; kingdom Viridiplantae; phylum Streptophyta; class Magnoliopsida; order Malpighiales; family Euphorbiaceae; genus Euphorbia; species Euphorbia schlechtendalii. The sequence goes on along the minus strand of CATIWQ010200170.1, from coordinate 25,563 downwards.
TTTCGGGCTCGGGCCAGGTTTACAAGGTCATTCCCAAGCCCGGCCTGAGCCCATGGATATTTTTTTGTTATAAATTTTTTATTTAAATTAAATAGAAAAAATATAAAACAAGTCAAAATATGCTTAAATTTTTAATATAATTGCTTTATTTACTTAAAATCTCTAATATTTAGTAACATTTATTTTAATCAAGTATACAAATTTAATAGGATAAAATGTAAATTCTTAAAATAATTATAATTCTAAAGTATAAATATATAATAAATAAATAAAATTATTCGTCGGGTCGGGCTTGGGTATTTATATAAAAACCAACCCGACCCTTAAATCTCCGGGCTTTGACAGGCTTGGGTTAAGGCTGGGCTTTTTCAAAAAATGAATGTCTAAGCCTGGCCCGTGAACAGGTCTATAGTGAAGCTACCTTGGCCAATGCTTATAGATAAGTATACAAAGGCAGGTCTAGACATTTAGGCACTACACATAATATGATTCGGGAACACATCATGCATGATGTCATTTTTTAGAGTTTATAAACACCGAGCATAATTTAGCCGATCATCTAACTAAAGGATTAAGAAGAGATCTTATTCACAAGTTGGCTATGGGGATGGGATTAAAATCCATATGAAATCTTTCATGTTGAGATACCCAATTCCCATATAATATGACATTAGGTGCTGAATTCAATGAGGAAAAAGATTGGAATACATTAATAATAACATCACAAGGTGTATGTTCAGACCTGCAAGATAATTAAGGAGGATGAAATTTAATTTCTTAATAACCTTTTTGAAATATTGCATATGCAGGTGCAAGGAAGTAAAAGAGCTGCCTATATGAGCATGAAGTTTAGCCGCTTCAAGAAGTTATGACTTGGTTTTAATATGCTTATGAAGAATAGGACACAAGGCCAGTAAAAGATAGTGTCAAGAAAAACTTGTTAGAATATTGACTTATGTGTATATTATCTTCATGTATTCATGATGAATAACAAAGGTCCAATCCATAGTGACTCCTTTGTAATTAAATATTTGGAAAGCATAATATACTAATATGAAATTCAATTGTCACGATATTTCATTTATACATGAGTTTGTTGTTTTTTGTGCTTTTGTTTAGTTGATAAAGGATTACACTAAAACGAGGGAGGAATGCTAGTATTTTAGTGTAATTGGATCAACTAGTTGATCAATACGATCACAATATTACATCGAACAAGTTAGGAGAGTGCGAAGTGAATGCTTGTTCGAGTTTTATTACAATATCAAGGGTCCAAAGGCAGCGCCCCTAGAGCGGGGTCAAGGGGCCGCAGCCCTTGGCGGGGTTTAAGGGGCAGCGCCTCTGGCTGGGGTCAAGCTATGGTTTCTATTAAGAAGATTGTTTATGGTTTATGACTTCATGGATTTTCATTCTCAATGTAAAAAGATTTCGGATTGTTTTCTAAGTTTTTTTGTGATTTTTCCTTTAGTTGATTAATTGGCAAAATTGATTTGTTAAATAATGGTTGTAATTAATCGGTTTGAATTTTGTTCAAAAGGTCAAGTTTTTTTATTTGATTTTTTTGATAATTTTCCCGAATTAGTTGGTTTGATGTTGATGAATATATTCTTGATTGTTATTTATGTTCGATAGGATTTTGGTAAATTAATGTTCATTTGATTAATTAAAGTAATAATATAATAATAAAAAATAAAAAATAAACGTAAAATAATAATAATAATAAAAATGATCAGAATCCCATTTAAGGGATTCTGCCTAAGGGACCAACGTCCAGTGATGTACGATGAATCTCATTTGGGCAGCGTTCATTTGGTCGCTGTCCAAGCCGGAAAGCTGCTGTCCAGTAATGGACAAAAATGGCTGCAGACTGCAGGGTTACTTAGACATGTGAGCTCCGGTAATTTCGAAATAATTTTTACCATTAGTTTGTTTTGTTAAAATAATTTCTAAATAACTTTTACCATTAGTTTGTTTTGTTAAAACAATTTATCTATTAAATCATGTTTTAAGATAATCAGGTATTTTAGATTCATCCAAAGTTAATAATTTAAGACAAATTGTTAAATAAAATAAACATGTATTTTATTTAATTTGAAATTAAATTATAATGATTTAAAATAATTCAAAGTCCGTTTTAAGAATTTAAAGCGGACGAACTGAGCTGTGTCAAAATAACATTCCCTTTATTTTGTTAGTTCGGTGTACTAAATTCTAATATTTTTAAATTGTAAATTTTAATAAATTTGAATTTAAAAGTTAAATTTTTAGCTTATGGTATTAATATTACATTTAAATTTAATATGTTAAATGTGAAATTATCCCAAATAGACTATGGTAACGGTTATAGTTGGGTGCTAAATTTTGTAATAGTGATGCCTTAATTCTAGTGGGAGCAAAATTGTATATTTTGCAAAATAGTTATTAAACATTGGACCTTAACAAGTTTTAAGTCACAATTGTTAAAATCGGGGCGACTTCACTAAGTATTTCGCTTAAATATAATAATTTTAATTATAATTGTCATAATCGAAGCATCATATTAGTATACGTAAGTACATGATTCGCTTTGTTAAATTCATATTTGAGAATTTTTATGGGTTCAAATGAGATTTGGTTTAAATATTAAATATTTGTTGATACTCATAAAAATTCTATAAATTATATATTTATACATTGAACCTCATTTTGCATATAGATATGAACATATAGTATCAAAAATAATTACATGGACCCGATTCATTATATAGGCTGATAATACTTAAATAATCCATTAAGAATTGAGTCGCTTAAAAGTGTTTCCCGGATTCACACTTGTGTCATATCATCGAGGCACCTGTAATTTTGCTCAACAGGGTACATTTGTTGTTTGTGGGTTACGTAGGATTAGGATACTTTAGTATGGTTAACATATGAAATAGCGGTTTGAATCAACTAGTTGTCGTTCTAACTCAGCTAGACCCAAGAACACATATGGGTAAAGTTTCAATACAGCCATCAACCAAGAGTCATTTTGAGAAAATGATTTGATAGACCATCCTAACAGACATTCAATAATGGGTTGTCTTTTAGACTCTGCCAGCTCATTATTGGAGGGTTGTGAATCCTGGGAAAAACCAATAAAATCATCAACATAAATTAATATGGTTTAATTAATTTGTTTCAAGGACCTTTATTTTCAACTCTGTACTGATCCATTTGTGCTGTATAATTGCGATATATCCTTGAAATGGACTGACTATCTAGGTAATACTTTTTTAATTGGGCTCAAGATTTGTTTTTAGAAATGAATCAATAGGAATGTGAAACACCTTATATTGGCTATAATGGTTCCTGAATTATGCAAACAGTTAGAGGAGATAAAAACCTATGCCATGGTAAAGTCTCTCAATGAGACATTTCATTTGCAACTTTATCGCAAAACACTTTTCCAGTGTTGTAGTTTCTGTTGACGGTTATTAACCGACTGTTTAATGCAAATAACTGAAAATACAATTATTTTTTGATAGATCTATTGTAGTTTTTGGTGAAAGAACTGTAAGGTTTCGATTTTCATTCTAAATTCTTGATTCTCTGATTTTATCCTATTAAAAGATGATTGAACCGCCAAATAATTTTTAATCTGAAAGTAGTCGTCACAATTTCAAATATATCCAAATATTTTCCTAACATCCCATAGGGTTACCTTAGGAAAACCACTATTTTCTCTCTAAAAAGGAAAAAAAAATAGGGGTATCCTCCAAATCAATCAATAGTATTTGGCCAAACCCTTCTTTTAATAGTGGAGAGATGGTTGCTGGTGACAAAATCGAAGGGAGCGGAGAGATGATCGCCGATGACAGAAGAAAAATGGCAGACATTGCAATTCTCGAGGAAGAAGAGTATGAAGAAGAGTTAAGACGTTAGCATTTTAAGGAGAGTTATAAACCGAACGAGATTTAATCATAACAGTGCGGGTTACCGGTTTAAACTATTGACAGTGACGGAATTGGATGAAGAACAATTGGTGGAAGAACAAACGAAGGAACATGACTCCTCTCCACTTCATATAAACCCTCTGCATAATGAGAATACAATTAAAATAAGCTAAGACAAGTTCCGTTGACTGGTACAAATGTGTAATATGTAAAATAGAAACTAGTGAAATTGGAACCTGCAACAATCTTAAGAGTGTACGCTCAAGTTCCAGAGAAATAACTCTTTGCAAGATTGCCATCTGCAAAAGGATGATATTTAATGAAAATTAGAAAGCGATTTTTGTAAAAGACATAAGAAAAAAACTGGAAACAAATTCAGATCGGAAGAGAGAAAACCTAAACAGATTTGGAAAGCTCCAGAGAGAAAAGCCATCGGTAAAAGAAAACTTGATGTGCCATGTCGTGATGGATATGAAGATATCAAAGAAAGAAATAAATTAAAGTCGATGATGAATTTCGATCGCAAGATTGAATAGAAAAAGAAGGGAAAAGGAGAAAGAGAGATAATGGAGAGAAAAAGGAGTTTCTGGACTTGATTTAGGGTTTAATTAAAGGAATAAGAAGAACGAACTCAATTTTACTGAAATATCTCTTGCCACGTCATCATTTTTTTTACTATTTAAGTAAAAAATCTTTTAATTGTTAACGGTTCGAAACCACAGTCCCCTTTTGAGATTCAAAAAATCATAAGCTATTTTTAGAAAATGATCGAAATCACATGGTAAATTTTTAAATTTATCCTAAAATAAAGGAGTAACCAGAACCAAACCAATTCTTTTAATTCAGCCGGTTATTTTGGTTTTATATTTTTATAGTATTTTTTATAAATTGTAATATTTACTTAACGCTTTCACTGTATATAGTTTAATATGTTAATTTTAAAATTGTATTGAATTATAGTCTAAAGTGGAACTAATTAGGGCAAACTTCAAATAAGTACTATGTGGTTTCACTTATTTGTAAAACAGGGTTTGAGGAATTTTTTTTATTATATGAGGTATGTGGTTTCACAATATTGCAAATAGAGTATTCTCACGAAAATGGGTAATCTTATTTATTTTTATCTGAATTTTTTGGTATGGATAATAAAAATACAATACATATCATTAATAAATTTTGAAAATTTTAAAATAGCGCAAATATTTTTTAATTAAATTATGATAATATATTTTTAAAAAATCATAAAAAATAAAAAGACATTCTTTAAAAATTACTCAAATCTTGGCGTATAATTTTAAATAATAAGATTAAATTATTATAATGTTAAATTGTTTAAAAAAATTCAATGCAGCATCACTATTTTGAAACCAGAAACCTCATTTTGCAATTTTTTTGAAATTATGGACCCCTTTTGTAAAACAATTTCTCATACCCCGTAATACAAATGAATGAAATCACATGTTACTTTTTTGAAGTTTGCCCTTAATTAAATTAAACAGTGTTTTAAAAATTTCTACCAAGTCCTGCTCGGGCTCTCTGAGGCCCCATTTTGATGGTTGTCGCCTGAATTTACGTTCCTAGTGTGCTATCCAGCTATTGACCGATTTATTACCGCCTGGACACCTCCTGATCCGATTTTTTCTGCCTAGGTATTGACTCGTCCGATATTTTTTTGTCTGATTTAATTTTTCAAGAAACCGATATTTATGATAACTTTAGTTCAATTTTTTTAACCCACAAAATGTAGTTCAGATGGTAAAGCTAATACACAACAATATCAATATAAAAGTCTTATTTTGAGTCTCGAAACGAAAAGCAATGGCTTAAGCCACAAAAAAATTAGAAGTTTGAGATTCCGCATATCAAAACAAAAGCACTTACAAAAAAATTAATATTTGTAATGAATTATTTTATCATGTAAAAATTAACAAATATTTACATGTGCATAATCTATGAAACTGAAAATGTTGGCTTGATAGCTAAGTGAGAATACAAATGAGATTAAGTTCATTTAACATGATTTCAATTTTCTTGTGGTAAAAATCAATCTACATCATTTATGTATTACTTTTTAATCTTGTTTGTCATCAATGTGATATTATTTGAACATCAACATATGCAATTAATAACATGTATAAACTGACAAGTCAACTATACATGTATTAATTATTTCCAGTTTATTTGTAGACATTAAGGCTTTGTTTGGATAAAAGTTTTTGAAGGGAGAGTACGTAATGGAAAGTAAATGATTCCTATGTTTGTCTTGAAGAATTTTAATAGTGGGAACGGATTGGAGAGGAAATCAATTAATTCCATTTCCCTTCAACTCCTCCTTTTATATATAATCCCACCTAATTGGTGGAATTTGAAATTTTGTTCATAAAAACTCAATTTTTTCATTAAAATTTCATCATTTCCTCCTAAACGTAGACTTTTAAAATTATTTCATTCCTTTAAAATTTTATCCATCACTTGACATTTCATTCTATTCATTTAAAATTCTTTAATACTTTGCTCCCGAACAAAGACTAAGTAGTTATTTCATTTCTGATTCCATTACATTAGAAGTTACAAAGTATATTATAACATTTCAATTTTTTTTATAAATTAATTAAAAGAATAAAAGTAATTTAAACATTAAACACATGACCTAAGCGACTCTAAAATCATATAAAAAAATTTAGCAGTGGCATATGTTGGTCCACTTAGCTTAAATAATCGGTAGGGGGTGAATGACTATTTAACTTGTTCTTTGAGTCTTTAAAAATCTTAGCCAAGTTAAGTTATATGTATGTTGATATAAACGTGTGCAGTGCAAATTGATTAAAAACACAAATCACTCCGCTTGAGCTGACCTTGGTTTGTTCACAAATTATGTTGAGTAAAATGTTACTCAGCTCGGCATGATTTTTCAAGCAAAATAAATGATAAAAAGTATGATTTATGAGTGCATTTGTCAAAGATAAAGATATATAAAAGGATAGAAAACACATCAATTTTATACTAATTCGGCCCTTAACCTACCTCCAATCTCGGATACCTTTTCCGAGCTTTAATCTACTAATGTTCTTTCCTTTAATTACGCGGAGAAGCCTTTGACAAATGTAGAATTACAAGCTAGTACCTTTCAAGCCTAACTACCACTCAAATAGATCTCCTACAAATTAAGAAAATGATGGATTCGCACACATAAGAAACAAAACTTATAAAATATTAGTTCCTTTATAATTGATTGACTTAGCAAGATAATATCTAAGTCTAAATGGTTTCTCTCTATTGCAAACTGATTAGAGTTTGTTGTTTGCTTTTAGATTGCTTGATTTGGAATTTCGAAGGCTGTGATTGCTTTGAAAAAGTTTCTACTCTTTAGAAATTCAAGGTGATTCACTAAGTTGTAAACGTATGCTCTAGCCACTATTTATACTTGTAGAATCTTAGAAGTAGCCATTATAAACTTCTCATCTTGACTTTCACTAGTGTAGAATGGGCTTTACGGATGGTTATATTGGGCTTTTCTGGATGGTTTTGAACCGTCCGCACAAGCCGCGACGCGATTGGTTAAGTAGTAATGCCGATGGTTTTGAACTGTCCGGAATAGGAGGTAATGCAGACGGCTCTTTTGAAATAACCGTCCGCAATAGTGGGTAAAACCGTAAAACCCAAAAAGTAAAGGACTATTGCGAAAGGTTGTTTCAAAAGAACCGTCCGCAATAGACTATTGCAGACGGTTCTTTCTATAGAACCGTTCGCAATTGTGCTTTTGTTTTAAAAAATAAAACTAGTACTACAAATGGTGAATTCCATGGTCGATTCAGAATGCTACTAGCAAACTTCAGCTATGTCATGTTCTTATGTTACGTAATTCACAAGGTACCTATTGGTTAGCTTAACATGCAGTTTGAGCAGAGAGAAACTACTTTCCTACGAGCTTATAATAGGTATACATAGCAGAGCCAAGAAAACCAAGAATCTACCCTATAACGTGGAACTGTATGCAAGTAAACATTGTAAAATCAGAATGAAAGACATTTTTCATAGATTCAAATACTATCCGTTTGAAACCGATTTAAAGAAGTTTAGAGACAGAAATTGTCTGTTGACGCGCAATATTAATCTATTGATCAATATATCATCAAAGACTCATTTCCTTCAAATAATGCAGTTGAGAGAGGGCACACAAGATGCAACATGTAGATTGCTTACTGATATTGTAGTTGACGCGACGATACTGTAAAATAGCGAGTTGTCAAATAAATGCTTTTGACTTGACTTTTTGTGAAAACATCCTAACATTCCATACAGACACCTTTTGCTATGAGGACCACTCAGTTATTCTTTTGTTTTCAGCACCAAATCCTTTTTGGAACCTGATAAGCATCAACTAAGAATATTTTGTCTTCACAGAATTGTTAAAAGGTAACAACATGAAAGTAACTCAACATCTAAAAAAAATCAGCATTCACTGAGATTAATCGCACAAAAGTATTCAACTTTCGCTGAGTTATATCCCATAAACAATGAAGTAAAGTTACTTAGCTTGACAGCCTTCTCAACACTAAGTCATAACCTAACTAAGCCTATGTCAAGCTGAGTTGTTTTACCACAAAACTAACTCAAGCTGACTACTTAATTAATAGTATACTTAGTACCTAATTAATTTCACTATCCTAAGTAATTTGTTATCTCCAAAACTAAAAAATTGTGAAGTACCATTAACCTGGGTTCAATAGCATATAGGTTAAGTTAATGGTGAAGTGTGACATTTCTGAAACGAACAAATGGCATCTTATAAATAAAAGTAATGATATTTTTTTTGTAATACTTGCAAGTATTTTTATTGAAATATTCTTATTTAGGATTTAGTCACAGTTAATGTTCCTCACCCCTCCCAATAAGCGTATTTAATGAGATTCAAAGTTCGTTCTCCTTCATCTTACTCAGTTTCTGTTGCTAAATGAACTACACTATGTTGGTTAAATATCAATATTATTTTTTATTAAATATGATTATTATTGATTCATTGGCTCATGCAATTCTAAGCAATTTGAATTATATCACATTCAACTACTTTGCTTCTTTTTGCTACATGAATATGTATGAAAAATTTCACTTTATTGGTGACGTTTACGCATATTTGCTGATGGAAGAAATATTGCTTCCAATGTAATTAATACTTAATTATAACTACCATTTAAAAGTAACTTTGATCATCAACGTTGTGAACTTGAATATATTATTTTATATAAAAATATAATTAATATCAAATACAGAAAACCCGATGCCACCCTCAAATTTCAAAAGGACCAGTTACCCCCTCAACTTGGCAAAAAGGACCAATTACCCGCCTTAACTTGGCAAAAATGCACCGATTTGCCCATTCAATGCCACATGTCAACTTCTGGTTAAAAAGAGAAATCAGAACAATGACATCCTTGAAAAGTCAACCAACTAGATTCAAACATGTGGCATTGAAGGGGCTAACAGGTGCATTTTTGCCAAATTAAGGGGGTTAACTGGTCCTTTTTGCCAAGTTGAAGGGGGGGGGGGTAACTGGTCCTTGTGAAAGTTGAGGGTGACATCGGGTTTTTTGAGTCAACTTCAGGGTTGTCTTGATGTATTAGGCCATATACATACATACATACATACATAAACACATGCATACATATACCTAAAGGAATGTCGTAGCAGAAATGAAAGGTTGAGCGACCTTAAACATGTTTGAAGAGCTTGAGAATGCACTTGAATGTAAAGTGGTTAGAGAGTTAGTTAGGTAAACGTGAATTGTATTGATAGAGAATATAAGTACAAGAGGAAGGATGCTTACAAATGAGATAGAGATGCCTATTTATACTAGTTCCACCTTCTTAACATGTGGATGATATTAATTTGGTTCCTAGGATATTTTAGTGTTACAATGCATAAAATATGATGTAAAGTTGGTTTAAACAACTCTAGAATGCATCTAGATAATTTCAACTCAAAGGTGGAAGTTTCTGGCTAACAATGGCTTTGGCAACACTTCTAGAGGCTTCTGGCGACACTTTGGTGTTGCAATAAGCTTATACAACATTTTGCAAGGCATTTAGCAAGAGAATTGGGCACTTGAAGCATCTTGCTTTGCTTGAGCTGGGCTATTGCGGACTGTATACAAGACTTAAGCCCATTCCAACCATTTCTTTACCTCTCCTTCATATTTTCTCGCATGGAACTTTTCCCGAAGCACACTAAACATTCCACAGACCTTCCCACATTATTAACTCTTCATGCGCATCCATTTTTTACCAATATTGTGCACCACTTTTGATGTCTTTCACATGTCTTTGCGCATGGGCAATAGTGGGTTGCGAGGTAAGAATGTCACCTCATAACATTCTCCCCCACCCAATTTCACGACGTCCTCGCCACGATTGAGTTTTGGTGATGCCTTGACTTGCGATGGCTTTTCTCCTTGTCATCTTGCTTTTGGTGGACATCATGTTTAACCTCATGATGTCTCATAAGTTGAATACTAAAGATAGTCAGGTTTGGCAACCACCACATTTCTAATGGAATGGAGTGTACTTTCTCTCCATCATGCAACAATAATATGATCTTCGGGATGACAAATCTAGATGTCACCAATAAGAACAATTGCAGTCCAAGGATTACCTGAGTATTTTCCATTGATAGGATGATGAAGTCTTGCTTTCTTTTCCATCCTTCAGTTTGCATCGGCACATCGGTCAAAGTTCCAGTGATGATTGTTCTTTGCAGAGGATTACATTAGCAACACCTTCGAATTTCTTGACGTCAAGTCCAAGATACTTCACTTCTTTGGTGTTGATGAAGTTGTGCGTATCTCATATATCTAGCAAGGCACTACTGAGTTGGCCATTGACAAGCTCTTTTGAAAGAAGTTTTCTCTCATTTTTACCTCGAGGTCTTTCTTTTAATGGTAACACCTCGTGGATCAGGAATTGTATAGAGTGTATGCGACAAGGATCGAGTTTCTTCTCAATTTCCTCGTCACTTCTTTCGGTAGTCATTGCATTGACGGTCTTTTTATTTGGGTAGTCCCTTGTCCAATGCGCGACACCACACACAAAATGAGGGTTAGGAGGTTTGGATTTGCATACCTTTATTTGGTCATCCTTTCCTCCAAATGATTTTGCTTCATCTTATTTGCGATAATTGTCTTTCCTGTTCAATCTCATCAGAGAAGTCTTTGCCTTTACCCTTCTTTGAGTTTATGGAGTGGTCTTCCATGTTTTCCACAGTTGTGATGGCTTCATCAAGAGTTGTTGGCCTTCCTCTATTAACTTCAGCCCTTGCGTAACCCTTAAAACCATCTTTGAAGTGGAAGAGAGCATCTTTGTCGGAGAGGTCGTCGATCTCCAACATGAGCGTAGTAAAATCTTTCACATAGTAATGAACGCTACCATTTTATCATTGTCGACGAAGCTTTCCTCTAGATTCCATGTCGGTGCTGTGAGGGACAAAGTGTTTGTGTAACTCCGCTTTAAATTACTCCCATGTGTTGATGATGCAAACGCCTCTTTCTAATTCGGCATGCTTCCTTCTCCACCACAGTTGCTTGGTATCTTGAAGGAATGTTGGTTCGTTGCCAATCTTTACCTTATCATGGACCAGTCCCATGACTTCAAAGTGCAGGTCAAGCCCAAACATGGCTAGTTTGGGGACCTTCAAACCATGCACCAAAGAACCAGAAATAGTATACTTGAAGTGGAACTTTCATTGCATTGATGAGTGCATACCTTACATTGGAACTCTTAAATCTCAACATGTAGGGCTTCATTTTTTTATCTCCAATGCTCTATTATTTAGCTCCAATGCTTCCATTTTCTTGAGGAGGAATGCGCATCCATGCGGCTTTGCATCATGTTTGATGCGTCTTCAATGTCTTCGACCAATCTGCCACATTGGTCGACTAAGTTTTCTAACGAAGCTTTGATATTATCCATGCATGTTTCCAAGATGATTATGCGAGACTCCATGGCATCATTGTTGTTGCATACCTTGGATTTTCCATGCTCTGATTGCTTGCGAGTTGACTCTTCATCCCGTCTACGAGCTTGCTCATGCTCGGGGCTTTGGGCAACAATGTTCTCCCTCTCATATGCCATTTGTACAAGGTTTATCTTCATACACAGGGTAGGAACTTGTGCTCTAATACCACTTGTAACGAGTTTGGAGTTTGTCCTTGCTCGACACTTAAACACTTCGCGTAGATGATGTGAACTTTGTGCGCTATGTAAGCCTAAAGGAATGTCGCAACGAATATGAAAGGTTAAGAGGCTTTAAGAGTGTGTTTGAAGAACTTGGGATTGCACTTCAATGTAGAGAGGTTAGAGAGTTTAATAAATGTGAATTATATTGTTAGAGAATACAAGTACAAGAGGAAGGATACTTATGATTTACATGACATGCTTACAAATGAGGTGGAGATGCCTATTTATACTAGTTCAACCTCCTTAACATGTGGATGACATTAATTTAGAATATTCCTAGGATATTCTACTATTACAATGCATATAATATCATGCAAAGTCAGTTTAGACAACTCTAGAATGCATCTAGATTATTTTAGCCCAAAGCTAAAAGTTTCTGGCTAGAATAGTGGCCTTGGCAACACTTCAGGAGGATTTTGGTGACACTTTAGAGTTACAATAGGCTTTTAGAACATGTTGCAAGGGATTTAGCAAGGGAATTGGACGCTTGCATCGTCGTGCTTTTCTTGGGCTAGATATTGCAAACTATATGCGAGACTTAAGCCCATTCTAGCCATTTCTTTGCCTCCCCTTCATATTTTCTCGCATGGAACTTTTCCTGAAGCACGCTAAACATACCACAGACCTTCCCACATTATTAACTCTTCATGCGCATCCATTTTTTACGGATGTAGCGCACCACTTTTGATGTCTTTCACATGTCTTTGCGCATGGGCATCACTGGGTTGCGAGGCAAGAATGTCGCCTCGTAAAATAATGTCTCCCTTAACTTTGACAAAGTCTTCCTAGTCTCCCTTAACTTTGAAAAAGTCTTCTTAACTATCTAAAATTGGCAATAATATATTAGTCTACCCCTGAATACCACGCGTTGGTAGAGAGAAAATAAATAAAATGACATATTTGAAAACAAAAATACACACACACACATATATACATGGATACAAAGATATACATACATACATACATATACATACACACACATATATATACATATATATACATACATAAATACATATATATATATAAAGGTCTTTCAAACGTATTAGTCCGTCTTTGAATTCCACAGTCAGCTTTTAATTTATAGAGAAAATAAAAAAATGGTATTTTTTAAAAGCCAAAACATACAGATGTTGATGTGTTTCGTTTATCTAGGCAAATTGAAATTGAGGACCTTTTCAAAGTTTTAATGGAGTGGTAAATGCAACGCGTCATGTTGGAAGAACAACAGATGCATAAACCCGAAGAAAAATGTTATCTTAGACTATGAATATATATTACTATATTTCTTACTTCATTCAAAAATATATATTTTATTTTAATTACATGTAATGCATAGTAAGTTCTAATAATATATTGACATTTATTAGTTTATTATTTATGACTATTATTATTATGAGAACAAATATTAGTAAAATGAAAATTGAAAAGAGAAATCAGTAAAATGGAAAAAAAAAAAAACATATGAGTAATTATTGACATTCCAAATATAATTGAAAGTTACATTTGTTATTTGCACGATATAAAAGGGGTATGTACATAATAAATATGGTGTATGTAAAGTAACAATGAACCTTTTATAAAAAATCAACAAATTTTGCCCATTCATGGTACCTAATACTTATGTGTCTACTTTATTCTCAATTATATAAATCAGCAAACTACTTTTACAAATACTTTTTTGTGACTATACAAGTCAAAGGTTTGACATCATTGTAATATAAAATGTACACGTGCGCATGTTTTCAAGAGGACTAAGTGTTTGTGCTTTCTCAAATTAATGTTAGTTCATGTATCTTAACATTTCCATATAGATTCAAACAACAATTCGTATTTTCGAACAATATGAAGATTAGTTTAATATTTTAAATTACCTTAAGTTTAAAGTTTAATGAATTATATCAATGGGATATTTTTATTTATGAATTAAATCTCTGAAGAATTTCGAGGGCCTAAATTGAATTCAACGAAACTATACAAAATAACTTGAGTATTATTTATATGTTTGATTAATTTCTCCGCTAGTAGTCAGCTTAAGACGTATTGAAGATTATATATTAATCTTAATCTTCCACTCATTAAAAAAATTTTTTTTAGCAATAAATTTGGAAATTTAAGAACTTTTCAAGAGGGGATAAGTAAAAACTAATATAAAATTGTATTTTAAAATTTCTTAAGTAATCATGAATTAGAAACTAAATGCTATTACGAGTTTAAGAATTTTTATTCATTATTCATTATAAAGTAAGAAGGAATCAATTACGTTTAGTTTTAGTGAAAATAACTTTGAATTTTTCATGGTGAAAAAAATGCTTTTTTGGCTAAGCATAGATAGATAATGAAAAATTAACGATTCTTAATGATGATATGCTCATGGATTATATGTCTTAAACTCTTTTTTTTTTTAAACAATTGCAGATGTCAAGATTCGAACCCTGTTCCCCCCACCCTTTTTGTGGATTTACCACTCAGACTATATCTGATTGGTTATGTTTTAAACTCTTAATGATTAATTTATGATAACATGTTGGAAAATTATATATATTCTTTAAATTAAATTAAATGGGTAAATTTTTATTTTGTATGTAGAAAATACTTCTTGTTGATTTACTGGCCATCCTCGACAAAAAAATATTTTATAGCGGTTGTAAATTATTCAGCTTGATATCATTACATAAAAAAAAAAAAAAAATATATCATAGGATACAATGTATTGAAATCCTTCCAAACTATGAACGTCAAATACGTTGAAAATAAATCAGATGCATAGTGAAAAGTTGATATAAAACAGATGCATATAATAAATCTCATGAAAGTTAAAAATACACCAGTCAATATTCAATATTGTACTGTACACATCAACACAATAATAATACGTATTAATAATTCATAATTTAGTTTGGTGTTTTTCATTTGTTTTCCTCTAATGACCAGTAAGCACTGACCTTTACTCGTTAATTTGTTTTTTGAATTAGTTTACGTCCGACAGCAATCGTTAGTTTTCTTTAGTAGCTATTATTTTCACTAACCCAAGTCATCATTTAGTTAAGTCTCATGCAAGCTGATTCCATGAAGTTCAATTTTTTTTTTTACATTTATAAATTTCAGTAAATCTTATTCATTCATTTAATTTTGACGGTTGATATTTAATTTTCTTGTAAATATTACATACAACAAAAATGCAATCTCAACTATTATAACCGGATAATTGATTGAGATTGATTGAAATTTACAAATTTATCATATACCAAATTTAGAAAATTATAATCAATCATTTAATTGGGAAAAACAGTCTTAAAATGCACATTGAAATATGTGTGTTGATAAAGTTCAAATTTGTAATATTTTATTTTCAATTAGAATAAAAAATTATTTCACTACATTGTAAAATTCGATACTCTAAATCAGTGGCGGAGCTAGAAATAGAATACTAGGGGGGCGGAATTTTGCATGAACAAAGTTTTGTGACGGTAGATCAACGATGATAAGGTCATAATATTTTAATTTAAGAGGTGAGAGTTTATAATCTTTATTAAATTTCTGATAACTGAAATTTCGAAATGAAATAAAACTTAACCAATTGAATAAATCAATTTTATGAATAGTACTTAAGTAAATAAATAAATAAAATAAAATCATTTTCAGTATCTAAATCTAAATGTGTTAATTATATAATCAATTTAGAATAAAATTATTATATATTCGGAATCCGAACAATTCAACTAATAATTATTATGAATTTTATATTTGTTGTAATTCCTTATTCATCTTTATAAACTAAGCTTTAGTTTAAGAAATGGATAGTGAAATCTAAAAATGAAAGAAATAATATAATAATACTAAATTGAAAAGAAATTTAATTTTTAATTGATAACTCTTACAACAAAGTAAAGATTCAAATTGTGCATTCCCTTAATATTAAAAACTTTTAAATCAATTTTGTATATGAAGGGAGTAACTAGAGGAGATCAGTATTGACATTATATAAATAGAGGGAGTTAATGGATATAAAAATTAATTAAAAAAATTATGAAAGGAAAAGATAAAAAAGAAATATAAATGTGGTTTTGGGAAGTGAAAGAAGGGAGGGAAAAAAATCATCAGTCCCCAATTATCTGTCCCGAAAAAAGATTCTCTGTCCCCAATTACTTGTCCTCATCCGTGTCCCCTATTCAAAACCTGTCAAGTGTCAATTTTTGTAAGATAAAATATAAATATGAGAGAGAAATAAATATCTATTAAAATATAATAAAAATTGACACTTAGTAATTTTTTAATGGGGTACAGGGATGGAAACAAGAGTCAAAGACAAAGGATTTTAATCCGGAAGGGAGAGGGTTGGCATAGGCTTGATATGGGGAAATGTGAGAGGGGAATTAATTAATATTAATCATCAACATTTAATTACGTTACGCGGTAATCAAGAGCTTTTAATTAATTCTCAAGAAGAAATGGAATAAATGAATACGTCATCTTCAACCTAAGTTGAGTGCCATTATTGTGGGGTGTTTCTCAAAATTTATCATTTTCATCTTTTAATTTGAAAGTATCTGTTAAGGATATTTTAAGTTATAAGTCAGATAATGAAGTATTTCTTATAATTTTTTAACTTAAAAGTTAAAAATAAGACAAAACTTAAAAGTAAGTCTAAAAAAAATCATTTATAAGACATAAGTTGGAATATGAGAAGTTTGAGAAACATCCCTGCTATAGAAGTAAAACTTCAACAAAACATTCCATATTCATGGAATGTTCTGGCAGCTGGGTGGCTGGCTAACTCGGCACGCCACCCCCTAGCACCGCCATTGAAGAGGGTTGAGAGGTATCGGCTCCGCCAGTGATCAGCCGAGAGGGGTGGCCGCCGGCACCCCTGCTGCGCCACTGCTCTAAATAAAAGTTTTTTGTTCTTCCAAGTTAGTACTTTTTAACTGAATATAATAGTTCTCATTGTGGAATTAAAAAAATATATTGCTTTATCTATTTATGCATGGGACATTTATTTTGACTTTTCAATCCAACTTGCGATACAAATCATATACATCTGTAGCTCAGTGCATTATAAACACCAACTATATATGCGTTGCTCTCTAATATTTTGATTTGGGTCCGAGTGGAGTTCAACGGTATAACCTTTAAGGATTATGTGATATAAACACCATTAAGAGCATCGATGAGGATGAGCGAAATTTGTTCCAATGTTCAATTACTCAAAAGAATGTCAAGGAACTGAAACAAACACTTCAAATATTTGTCAAAAAGAATGTTGAAACAATGAAAGTTCATAATAATATTGAAAAATAAGGAAATAACATCAACCTTTACACAAATGATCATATTGAGTAAAATATTATATTTTCTTGTTATTCATTAGAAATTTGATTTTTATTATTGAAATTAGTTATTTTTTGCTAGAATAAATAATATGTCACATGAGAATTAATTAAGCTTAAATATGCTTTATCAAGGCACTTTAAATTCAGCATAATTCATTTGAATGAATTTTGTTCATTTTAGCCTTGATTATCTTTTATTTAAGTCAAGCCTATTATCATTTATTTGTCTACATAAGTTGTATATTTCTCTTTCAAATAGATAGGTTTGTATCCTTTTCTCTAAGGCTATTGAGAATGCCTATAAATAAATTTGCAAGTTTATATTTAAGAGATCTTCAAAATAACTCGGTAACTTTATGGCCAACCCTAACCCTACCCGCCGCCATACCCCCAGCTGTCGCAACCTTGCCGGATTTACCTCGATCACCAGTTTTCCAACCTCTTCCCAACCACGCACCCTACACTCTCAGCCTGACATCACTGTACCCAAACCTGCTGCCCAGCCTAAGCCAGCTCCCTCTACTGCCCAAATATATTTCGAAAATTTCCCAACATCTCATGATAGGATGGCTATGAAAGTGATCTTCTTGAAGTTTGGGGTCATTGGCAAGGTGTACGTTGCATCTAAGAGGAATGCTAAGAATAGATGTTTTGGTTTTCTTTCTTTGGAAGGGTCAATTCTGCTTCACGAGGTACTTTACTGATTGAACACCATTGCAATTGGAGGTTTTATGCTCCATGTCTACATCGCTAGATATGGAAAAAAGGCTTAAACTTCGAGCCATGTACATGGCTTCACCAAGACGAGGAACTTTCCACATGGGACTGTAGTTCCCTTGCTACTAACAGAGGCAGAAACTTTTCAGAATCACTTAGAGATTCATGCTCATATGCCCAGGTGGTGAAGTTGGATCAGAAGCCAGAGATCATCCATTTAAACAACGCTATTGAGAAAGCTAGTTGGGTTCGTTTCTCCTGTTTTGCCAAGCTTCGTAACTTAGGACTTATCCCGGACATTTTTTCGATTGTTCGTAATTGTAACTTTGCGATTAAGTTTGTTGCACCAGCTTGTGGAGATTTGGTTGTTCTTTCTTTCCACTCCGATGATGCTTTGACAAGCTTTTTTGAGGGTGATTGGAGGTCACTCATTGATTTATTTTCTGAGGTTCATCATTTCTCTTCTGATTTCATTCCTAATAATCGGTTATGTACTATGGACTTCTTTGGTATTCCGCCTGCTATTATTACTAAAAAGTTAGTGAGGGAGGTCACTGCCATTATGGGGAAAATCATCTCTATGGACTTTAATTACGATAGGCCGGAGCGGCTTGATGTAGTTTCGTTATGAGTGTTCCCTTTGGTGTTGAAGGAAAGCGGATTAGTGCTATGGTTGAAGGTCTTTGTGTGGATATTAGGGCTGTTGACAGACAACTCACGGCTTGTCGAAATTGCTTAGAATTTGAAACGGAAAGTTTGAGCACGAAAGAGAATTCGGACTGTGGTCGATTTGTGGGTTCCCCCCCTTGCTTTTCTGTTTCAGTGGAAGCCACTGTAGACTCTAAGGTCAACGACTTGCAGGCTGCCACCAGCAGCCCTTCTCATGTTTCGGATTCGGATTTGAGGCCCTTAAATTTTGAGAAACCTATTACGTCATTGATTGTGAGTTCAAATCGTGATGTTACGGAGTCGTCTGCTATCCCGGAATCTAAATTCTCATCTTCTAACTCATAGGAATCGGACAGTGCAAACATGAATAGGATTTTTATTTAGGACCATAATAAACAATCGAGTGAAGCTCTTCCTACTTGGTCTGATGGATTTAAATTGGGGCTATTTAGGGAAAGTTCAAAGGCATTGGTACTGGAGGTAATCCAAGGTCGTATGGACGCTTAAATCGAGGTTTTTGCTAGGTTTTTACATATTTATTATGTCGTTATCCTTTATGTGTTGGAATTATCGGGGGGGGGGGGGGGGGGGGGTTATAGCGAACAATTTAAAACATCAATTTATTTTGTCGCATATTCAAAAATTTAACTTGTACTTTGTGATTTTAATAGAAATTAAAGTCGAGGCCATTGGGGACAACATGTTTCGTAAGATGTGGGGTCATAATGATTTTGATTCGTATCATGTTAGTTCATAAGGACTATCGGGAGGAATTGCTATTTCTTGGAATAAAATTTTATTACACGGGTCCTTAGTTGCATCTTCCACTCGTTGGATTATTTTTCATTTCTCTTCATCTTTGATGGATTGTTATGTGGTGGCACTTTATGGTTCTATGGATTGGAATGAGAGGAGATGGTTGTGGTTAGAATTGTCACCGATTATCAATACCTTAGAAAATGTGATTGTTTATGGCCATTTAAATGAAGTTTTGTATGATAATGAGAGATCAAGTGGTTTTGTTTCACCCTCATTGCCTTTTTTCCATGATTTTGTAAACATGAGTGACCTTCTCAACTTACCGTTAGAAGAGAGAGACTACACATGGCATAATGCAAGGTCCTTTTCTCGTATTGATAAGGTTTTGGTGAGTAGTAGCATTTTGGATCGTTGGCCAAATTTGAGTATTCGCACTTTGGATACCTCCCTTTCAGATCACTTCCCAATCCTTTTTTGAAGTAAACCACATCTACCTCCTCGATCAAGTCCATTTAGATCGCTCAATTGTTGGTGGGATAGAAGTGACTTTCTTCCGTTCATCGAATAAAGTGGGGAGTAATTTGTAGTAGATAAGGACATCGGGACTTTGCTTTCCGTTTGGGGCTATTGAGTAAAGCAATTAATTCTTGGCATGTGTTACATTTTGGAAACTTAAGAAGGAGCATTTAGGAACTGGAAACTAGTGTTCTTGGGTTGACAAGTAGTTCGATGTCGCGGCCCCTTAACATTTCGGATATAGCAGCCTTATTCGAGGCAAAATCAGACTTAGCACATAAACGGTAGCAGCTAGAGAGCATTAGACTTCAACAATCTCAAGTTAATTGGTCACTTTTGGGGGATAATAACACTGAATTCTTTCATCTGATTGCGTCAGCCCGCTATAGGAATAATAGGATCACTTGTCTTGAATTAAATGGCTCACTCTCATTTAATTTGCAAGAGATACGTAGGCAATTAATTCGTTCTACTCCAACTTGTTTATAGCCACGCCAGCAGTCCCATTTTTGTTACGAAAGTTGAATTTTAATAGATTTTCAACAGCTCAAAACCGAGACTTGCTGGGATGATTTCTTGAGGATGAGATTTGGGCCTCCCTTTATGCTTGTAATGGTAATAAATCTCCCAGCCCGGATGGTTTTAATCACCTATTTTATAAACGAGCCTGGGATGTATTTAAGTGTGACTTCGTGCTTCTATTTGAACAATTTCACGAGACATCCTTTCTCCCTAAATCGCTTAAAGCTTCGTACACTGTCCTTATTACCAAAATCTAGGGAAGTTGTTCTCTTCAAAATTTTAGGCCAATAGCTTTAATCCACAGAGTCTATAAAGTGGTTGCGAAGTTATTATCGGCTCGTCTCAAGGTTGTCTTGACATCTCTTATCTCCGGGAATCAATTTGCGTTTGTAAGAGGTCGTAATATCCACGAATGCTCCTTTCTTGCTTATGAAATTATCCATTGTATTCATCAACGTCGACGTGCTTATTTTGTATTGAAATTGGACTTCTAAAAGGCTTTTGATTGTGTTTCTTGGTCCTTTATTGATGCGGTTTTGACAAAGATGGGTTTCGATCATAAATGGATTTCTTGGCTTCGTGGTTGTCACCACCACTCGACCACTTCTATTTTGGTAAATGGTAACCCCAGGTCACCAATAAGTATTCAAAGTGGTTGTCTCCATTAATTTTCGTGCTTACGGTGGAAGGGTTGAAACAACTTTTGGATGCTAGTTACCGTGAGAGATTGTTACTTGGCTTTAAAATTGACGATAATTTACCGGACACATCTATCTTGCAATTCACGGATGATACCATTTGTTTCCTATCGGCGGATACATCTTTAATTCAGCCCTTCATTCGCATTCTTAGATGCTTTGAATTGATTTTCTGGTTAAGAATCAACTTCCACAAAAGCTCCTTGATTGGCATTAATGTTGATGATTCAACCGTTCACGCATGTGCTTCACGGCTTGGTTGTAAGATCGAGAAATTCCCCGTAGCTTACCTAGGTGCTCCTTTAAGCTATAAACACATAATTTGCGGAAATTGGGAGCCTTTGGTCAGTAAATTTCAGTCCCGTTTGGCTAACTAGAAAGGCAAGTGTTTATCGTATGCGGGAAGGGTGATTCTAATTAAATCGGTACTTTCTTCTCTCCCTGTTTATTTGTTATTATTGTTCCATATTCCGACGGTAATTGATAAGAATTAGTGTCCTTAATGCTGAATTTTCTATGGCGGGGCGATGCAAATAAAAATGGAAATTGTAAGGTTAGTTGTGATATCATTTCCTTACCGGAGCACCTTGGCGGGTTGTTTATTGGCAATTTCAGACTTGTGAATTGTAGTCTTCTTTGCAAGTGGCTATGGCGCCTTCGTAATGTGAACGATGACTCTTTATGGGTTGTTTTCTACGCTAGAAGGCATGGCTTTTCTTCTTGGTGGGATTTTATTGGAGTTTGATGCTTCAAAATTATCACTGATATGGTTAAATGTCTTGCGCAGCTGCTGCCGTTTCCAGCCCCACTCAGCAATTCGAAGGTCCGTTTGGGTAATGGTACTTCTACTTGGTTTTGGCAAGATGATTGAACTTCTAAGGGACCTTTGAAAGCTCTTTTCGAAGACTTATGGCACCTTTGCATTTGGAAAAGTGAAAGCGTGGAGCAAGGGTGTGTCAAATTATTTGGAGACCTAAATATGGGATGACAGGTTTGGTTTCGTCGACTAAGTCTCGATGAGCGCAACCGGGCTATGGAGCTGAAGAGAGTTATCTTCGAATCTATTCTATCCCTCTTTTCATCTTCAGATTTCGGTTCATTGAGCTCCATAGAATTCCAGCCACTTCTCTGGAATTTGGGATCAAATGGAGTGTATACGGCTGCCTCTTTTTGCACCGGATTTTACGAGAGTGGAAATTGGCTGAACCTTCAGGTATCGTTTGGGTTGATTTGGAATACATGCATGCTACCAAGAATTAGATTTTTTAGTTGGTTATTGTTTCATAGAAGAATCGCATCTAAAGAATTCTTACTTAGCCGTGGTTGTGCATCATTGTCCGATTCAGCTTACCCATTTTGTGATGAAGTTGAATCAATATATCACCTATTTCTTTTTTGCCGACAGAGTTGGTTATTATGGAATAGAGCTCTACGATGGGTTGGAATCTCGTTAGCTATTCCGGGTTGTGTGTATGATTTTTTTATTGTTTTGGAGATCTCTCTTCAATAATGGAACACATAGGGAGTTTGGCACAACTTTATGGTTCTTGATTGCTTGGAGCATTTGGAAACGAAGGAATGATTTTTTCTTCAACGGAATCCGAGGAGGTCAAGAACTTTTTCAAGCTAGCATTCACCAATGTTGGTTCTTCTTTAAGATTAGGAAGAAGCATATTTCATTTACGGCGAATGATATTTTACTTGACGCTAGCTCTATTTGTATATAACCTTTGTAATTTATTGGGTGACTCACGTTTTGTGATGCGCTTTTTTTAATAAAAAGAGAGGTAGGTGTTTTGTAGGTAAGCGACTCGCATCAACCTAGTTGAGACGAGCGTCCCGAAATTTCACCTATCCCAAACTTTTTCCGATGAAGAGACACATTGTCTCTTCAGAGGTTTTTTAAAAAAAAAAGTGATCATCAAAATAAAATTATCATTGTTTTTATGCAATTTCATTTCTTCTTTGAGAGTTTGAAATGTTATCTTGGTTCATATTTCTGCATTAAGAATAAGACTCAAAATAAGTTATTTGACTTTTATTCTTGCTACTTCTTAAATTAATCCATCATAAGCGTTCTGCTTCACATGTTGAATTAGGATTCTTTAGATTGAACGATTTTAAATCATTTCTTTACGATCATATATTCAAAGTAAGACGTTTTAATCTTTTATATGATGGGGTTCCACATCATTATATAAATGTCGAAACCTCCTAAGCCATTGCTCCCCTTATATATTCTTTTCTCTTTCTCCCTTTGATTCTTCGAAAAAAAATTTTCTTACTTTTCATGAGCTCCATTTGATTCATTTTAAAAGTCTCTTTACTCTTCTATCTAAATCATATTTGAAAGTGTATTACTCCCTCCGGTTGCTAATATTTATCATTTTAGACTTTTTACTTTGGTTCCTAATGCCTGTCATTTTAAAATATCAATGCGCTTTTTAACAAGATTTTCTTAATTTACCCCTGCATTAATTAAGAAAGAGATTAAGTGTAGATTAATTTATAAGTTGTTAATTAAGAAGAGATAGAATTTTATTATAAAGTAAAAATGATAAAATAGTCAATTTATAGTGCATTAACTGATTTATTGGTATTGATGAAAAATCTAAAATGACAAATATTAGAAACCGGAGAGAATAACTTGTAATTTACATGTTTTTTGAATTGTATCGAATGACCACGTTTTTGGTATAGAGAAAAAAAATATTTGGGACAATTTTAGCGATTGAAATAGGTCATGGATAAATGTGCTTAGCCACTCTAAATCAGGAGTTAGATGTGCTTTATTAGTGGTAATAGAAAAAAAAGGCCAATTTAAAGGATCAATAGGCAAAATCACAATTGTTAAATATATTATGAGTCAAAAACATCTTCATGTAATATTTGTAATTATGATCCATAGATAAATATATTTTGGATAAATGATGAATTTTCCTCTTCTCCAATGACATTGACAAGGGAACAGAAACAGAAAGGGTAGTTGGGATGACAAATAAAGATGGTGAGCGGATAGAGTAATTAAGATTAGGGTTAAGGAATTAAGATTCATGTATATTTTGATGAAATTATAATAGTTATAAACGTGGCAGATTCCAACTAAGGAATACGTAGTACAAGTCAATCGCCGCAATAAACCAAAAAACAATAGAACGAGGATACGAATTTGGCCATTTCTCGTCAATTTTTGAACTACTACATACCAAAATTGTCGTCAATTAATAATTATGCAAATTACATCATAAGACATTGACATTAGTTACATATTTTTTTTTATTGATAATGGCCAATTATTGGCTCTTACATAAAACGGCCGATATTGAATTTTACTTTTTGTAATTAGTTTGTTTATTGATACTTGGGTTTTTATTAATTTTTTTAGAAAGATTATAATTTATTATATAAATTGGTTATAAAACTATCGATCTAATTAAAGATGGATAAAACATAAAGTCAAGTTTACATACATATTGAAGAATCAATTACTGTATTTAATAATTGTATAGTAAGATTCGTAGACCAATTAATATAGACTAGTTTAAAAGTACTAAATGGACATAAAACACCACAAAGAACAAACACATTAAACTTTCTTTTTCCGTGAGACAAAAAAGTCATTGGGCTAAGCTTAATCTTAAAAAAAAACATTGAAACATATGTTATCTAAACCTATAACTAATAATTTCGAAAATCTACAATTATAATAATACTTGCTTAATGCTATAACATCAATCTGAAACAATCATGATCGCAAATAGATCTGGATGTCTACCAAGTATTATTAGTTAATTAATAATATTTTCTCAGTTCATGAATAATCATTTTATTTAATTTATTTTTAATCAGACTCTAAATAAATAATTTTAAATTTATGATTAACTTTCTTCCCTAATACTATATGTATGTGCATGTAAAGCCTAGAAAAGTGAAAATACAGATATTTTGAATTAATTTTTAATATGTTGTAAATCTATAAAATATTTCACGTATTTAAACTGATTGCATAATCTCCCCTTTTACCAATTATGTAGGGGAAAGAAGTGTAACGCAGCCGTGATCATTTGGTTGGGCTTGAATAATCATTTTTTTAATAGTCCAGATCGAGCTCAAAACTAATAAAGTTTACAGTTTTATGAGTTAGACTTGATTTCTTTATAGATATTCAAGTCGGACCACGACCAATTCGATAAATAATAATTTAATTTAT
>CATIWQ010200135.1:0-17458 GCA_949673415.1 Euphorbia schlechtendalii | reverse complement strand
CTTACAACTTTGCTTTGCTTTCTACTTATACTTTCTATTTCGAAGTTTATGATATGTCTATGTGTCATAATGCATATTTCATGTTGAGTCTTTTATATTAATCAAGTTATATGCCTTTGAGTTAACTTTAAGAGTAGTTTCGGGGTTAACGAGATCGTGTATAATCACTGGATTTGGGATTTTAACAGCTGTTTAGTGAGCCAACATTTTTGAAATGGTAACTTGCTAAATGTGGCTATGTGAGAGTAACCCATACTAAGCATTTAATTCGTTTGCACTAGATTTAGAAAAGTCATTTAATGTGTTGCTCTGCAGTGAATCATTGAACATCTGAGTGTCTAGAACCGATTATGTTAAATTAGTCTAGTGATTGTAATAACTTTGTTGAACTTACATGTTTTCTTTGCTATACTTATTTCATAGGAAGAATCTAAATATTTAGAATCTCTAGTCTTCCATACATATATCTATCCATTCTTCATTCTAATTCTCCCAACTAAAACCTAAAATTATTTTATTTTCCTTATTTCGTTTCCCTTGTTAATCTTTAAAGCCGGTTCCTTCTTTGTGGGATTGATATCTTTTAAAACTACATCGTAACTGTATACTTGTAGTGGTCACCTTTTTTCTATTTAGATAAGTGGTATTGACAACACCTATTCATATTTGAACTTTTATCTTATCGGTAGAGAAGTGGGGAACAAGGTTTTTGGATTCATTATTAAACAAAAATCCTAGGAGTCATTAGAGTCGAAACCTTGCGATCAGGTATGCATATCTCGAGAAAGAGAACTCACATGGATTAGAAATTGCAAGAGATGCAAATGGATGGGTTCCAACCAAGGTTATCTTATCATGGCTTAACCTGCTATAGCGGGGGTCATGATGAGTGGCTATGGATGCTACCTATTAAGGAAATTGTTCAACCAAATTTCCCGAATTTAAATAGAAAGGGCTTTTTGCATGTCGAGAAAATAGTAGGAATTATGTGTTTAATTAAAGATCTTAAATTAAATGCATGTACATATACTAATGTCTAAACAAATTCTATTTTATATCTAGGTTGAACAATGAATCCGAACATAAACCTTCGCTCAATTCTTGATAACAAACTAGATAGTTCAAAATTTATTGATTAGTTCAAGATGGTGAGGATAATCCTCAGATCCAAAAGGATAGCTTATGTTCTAGATGACCCTCTCCCTGATGAGCCTGATGCTAAAACCGATGCTAACGAACATGAGGCATGGGAGAAGCATAGACTAGATCATGAAACAGCGACATGTATAATCTGAGCTTCATAAACAACATGAGAGCATGGATCTTGATACCATGATTCTCCATCTTCGTGAGCTCTTTTTAGAGCAGGCTAGGTCCAAGGGATTTGATATGTCAAAACTCTTATTCGAAATAAAGATGCAGGCTTGCACTTCAGCACCACAGCATGCTCTTAAACTATTGGGTTATATAGAGAAGCTGACTTGATTGGGTTTTGTGATGGATCACGAATTATGTGTAGATTTGATTCTTTCCTCTTAAACTGATATTTATTCATAATTTGTGACTAATTATTATATGAACAAGATGGAAGCCACACTGCCTTAGTTGGTCAACATGCTGAAAATAGTAGAACCTAAGATTCGAAAAGATCCAAAGGCTTTACTTTTGGATGAGAAAACCAAACCTTCCAAGGGTGGGTCCCATTTTGGATAGGGTTTAAGTGCCAAGAAGAAAATCAGTAAGAAGAAGAAAAGTAAGAAAGGAACTGCAAATGTTTGCTTCCGATGTGGCAAGGCCGGTCATTGGAAAAAGGATTGCAAGGTTCAGATTTTTGAATAAGTGAAGAAGAAGCCAAGTGAGGCATCTACTTCAAGTATGTTCATTATAGAGAGTTTCTACAGTTCCCTATGAGTCTACTTCGGTATTAGATACTGGTTGTAGTACTCATATCTGTACTTCTGTGCAGGGATTGTAGAGTAGTAGAAGGCTTGCAAAGAGGGAAAGGACCTAAGAGTTGGAAATGGAGCATGGGTTGCTGCAATAGCTGTAGGGACATATAGCTTTCGTTTGCCTAGTGGCCTAGTTTTAGTTTTGAACAATTGCTATTATATTCCTGCTATCACTAAGAATATTATTTCTGCTGCACTTTTAGCAACAGAGGGATTCTAATAATAAATGTCAGATTCAACGCAATAATGTTCTTTATGCTTATGGAATATATGTGGATGGCATTTACGTTCTAGATACTAAAATTGAAATTCTAAATATGAACATTGTTAAGAAATCGAGATTAGATAATGAGAAATCCTCGTACTTATGGCATTTTCATCTAGGCTATATAAACGAGACTCGCTTAACCAAGTTACACAAATTTGGAGACTTGGGCCCAATGGAATGGGAATCCTATGGTGCGTGCGATCCTTGTTTAAAGGGGAAAGATGACTAAGAAACCTTTCAAAGGAAAGGGACAACGTGCCACTAAGACTTTGGAAATAATACACTCCGATGTATGTGGTCCAATGAGTGTTAAGACACATGAGGGTTTCATCTACTTCATAACCTTTATTGGTGATTACTCATGACATGGTTATTTGTATCTTATGAGGCACAAGTCTGAGAGTTTTGATAAATTTAAAGAGTTCAAAACCAAAGTAGAGAAACAGCTTGGGAAAAGTATCAAGACCCTTCGATCTGATCGAGGTGGTGAATATTTAAGCCAAGAGTTTCAGGATTATCTAAGGGATAATAGTATTTTATCCTAGTGGACACCTCCTTATACACCCCAACACAATGGAGTGTCAGAAAGGAGAAATTGAACCCTTCTCGATTTGGTTTGGTCCATGATGAGCCAAGTAGAACTCAGCAGATCCTTTTGGGGTTATGCACTTGAGAGTTCATTTTATATTCAAATAGAGTGCTAAATCAGTTTATCAAACTCCATATGAATTATGATATGGTAAGAAACCCGCTCTTTCTCACTTGAGAGTTTGGGGATGTCCTGCTTACGTAAAGAGGATGAGTTCAAATAAGCTGGGTGCTAAGTCTGACAGGTATCTGTTTGTAGGTAACCCTAAGGAGACTATAGGGTATACCTTCTTTGATCCCAAGGAACAAAAAGTCCTTGTTTCCAAAAATGCTCAATTCCTCGAGAATGAGCATATACTTGCAAAAGCTAGTGGGAGAAATCTTGAGTTAGGCACTAAAGAAGATCAAATAGACAATCAACTGATTATACTTACACCTGTTACATAAGATAGTGTAGATATGGAACAACCTACTATAACACAAACATTGCGTAGGTCAGGCCGGGCTCCAATCGCTCCTGAGCGATACAGGTTTTTCATCACTGATGATAAACATCTCTTACTTATGGAAGATGATGAGCCCAAGACTTACAAGGAGGCAATGGATGGCTCAAAATCTGATAAATAGTTAACAGCCATGAGGTCAGAGATGGACTCCATGTATGAAGATAAAGTCTTGAGCTTCCTTGATCCTCCAAGTGGTATGAGGCCCAGAGGATGAAAGTAGGTTTTCAATAAGAAAACTGACATAGACGGTAACATAGTTACCTATAAAGCAAGGCTGGTTGCAAAAGAGTATAGTAAAAAAGAAGGCATTGACTACAATGAAACCTTTGCACTGGTGGCCCTGGTGAAGCCTATCAGGATACTCCTTACCATCGTCGCTCATTACGATTACGAGATTTGGCAGATGGATGTGAAAACAGCATTCCTTAATGGTTTTTTGGACAGGGATGTGTATATGGCACAAACCGAGGGTTTTACATCCAAGGATGGTACTAAGGTATGCAAGTTGCAGAAGATCATTTATGGACTTAAACAAGCTTCGAGGAGTTAGAATATTAGATTTGACATGACAATCCGAGAAATTGGTTTTGTGTCAAATGCTAACAAGCCCTGTGTATATAAGAAGGCTAGTGGGAGTGCGATCGTTTTCCTTGTATTATATGTCGATGACATATTACTGATAGGAAATGATATTCCTTTTCTTCAGATAGTTAAGTCATGGTTGTCAAAGAAGTTCTCCAT
This sequence comes from Euphorbia schlechtendalii, assembly GCA_949673415.1. Classification (NCBI taxonomy): domain Eukaryota; kingdom Viridiplantae; phylum Streptophyta; class Magnoliopsida; order Malpighiales; family Euphorbiaceae; genus Euphorbia; species Euphorbia schlechtendalii. Next base: position 13,406 of record CATIWQ010200135.1, on the reverse strand, counting down.
GAAAGACCTTGGAGAAGCAGCTTTTATACTTGGTATAAAAATCTACCGAGATAGATCCAAAAGGCTACTAGATCTTTCGCAAAGTACATACATAGACAAGGTTTTGGCTAGATTTAACCTTGAGAAGTCAAGAAAGGGTTATCTCCCAATGTCTCACGGGATTAACCTTTCTAAATCTGAGTATCTGAGAACACAAGAGGAGAGACTACGCATGAATGGAATTCCCTATACCTCAGCGATAGGATCCATCATGTATGCTATGTATGCACTTGGATTGACATCTCACATGCGTTGAGTGTCACGAGCAGATTTCAATCTAACCCAGGTGAGAAGTACTGGATGGTCGTTAAAACTATCCTTAAGTACTTACATAGGCTAAGGCTATGTTTTTAGTATATAGAGAATATGATCTCTCTTTGGAGGGATTCACCGACTCGAGTTTTCAGTTTGATAGGGATGGTTATAAGTCACATTCGAGGTATGTGTTTATGTTAAACGGAGGGGCAGTTGTTTGGAAAATTTTCAAATAAGATACAATTGTCGATTCAACTATAGAATCTGAGTATATAGCTGCTTCAGAAGTGGCTAAACAAGCTGTCTGGCTTAAGGGATTTATTGGTGATCTCAATGTGGTATCCATCATTGTAAATTCGATAGTGGTTTATTGCGATAGCAATGGGGCTATTGCTCATGCAAAGGAACCACGATCTCATCAGAGAACTGACATGTACTCAAAAAGTACCATCTCATTCAGGAGATATTAGCTAGGAAAGATATAAGCTTAGAATACATCCCAACAGATCAGAATCTAGCAAATGGGCTAACTAAGCCATTGACTCAAGTTAAACATAACCAGCTTGTTAACGAGTATGGCATGAAGCACATGGGTAATTGGCTCTAGTGTAAGTGGGAGATTGTTAGACATGATGTATGCCCTAGAGGTAATTAGGGCAATATGTCTTAATTAGTTATAATGTACAAACGGTTTCAAATTATTATTAAAAATAGTTAAGGCATCTTTGTAGCTTATCAGTGTTTTCAATTTATTTATGTATCTCGCTAGTATCGTATATGTATAGTATTATGTATATGCGCATTGATAAGACAAAGTCTATGACTACTTCATAGCGTAAAAGTGCGAGGACATAGTGGGAGCTATGCGGTGTGAGAACTGCACATACATTTTACTATGAATAGTCTAAATATCCCTAGTCATAGTTTTATTGAGACTGGACATCAATGGTGCGGACAGACTAGCATGGGTAGGCTTACTCCTTGGATTAGATCTAAGCAGCCAATCTCATGAGCTGAAGGTGGTACCTTGAGTTAACACATGAATGTATTCGGGTAATACATTGGAAATCGCTATAAGATAGACACTCGAAAATAACTATATCCATGTGTTGGTGTCATGTCTTATTGTAGTAGCAGTACAAGTATCCTCAAACCTCATATACTGGTTACCTTATATAGGAGTTATTATACTTTGGGTCATACTTATTCATACCCTGACGATCAGGATGACATGGGTGATTACGGGTTTAGTGATGATCATATGTTGGTAAGCCGAGTAGTCAAGATGAAATCCATCACTCTTGATATAGTGATATAATGGGAGATGTACCTTAGGGCCCCTTGTTGAAGTTACACACTCATAAACCTCTGATCAGAGTATAAGATTGATAGAATAGGTTTCAAGTCAATCTTGATACATAATGGCTATGTGGTGTTCTTCGTGAACAAGTTTAATTCTAGGATAGCTATGGCTATTATATGAGTTAACAATTAATCCGAGCTCAATAAACTGGATGGTACTTAACTTGATGGAATGAGTGAATTGTATTGGTTACTATTGCAGAACCGGATCAAGTCACAAGCACATGACATTCCAAGTATCAGATGATCATACGCCGTTGCTAGAAAGCCCATTTGATCGTCTAGAGCTATCGAGTTTCATATCAGTCTGGAACACTGAGCCTAAAGGTTAGCGGATGCGAAGCTAAGTTTAGGTTAACCTCTAGCAGCTCAATATTTTGGGATCCTATGTGGTCACACACTTTGGGTCTTTATCGAACTAAGTAAAAAACCTATAGACTGGGTCTATATCGAGAATAACTGGTTGTCGAATTCATTAGAAGAATTATTAATTGGTTGGATCGATTTTTTAATAATTAAAGGGAATAAAGAGAAAATAGGGAAAATTGGATAGAACGAAGCAAGGGAATTTTTCTCGTTGCGAGTGGGCCCCAAATGAACACTGGTTGTTCCAAGTGGGGCCTGCGTAGCTGCCCCACTAGCTGAAAAGCTCATGGGCCGCTAGCGCGTGGGGTAAGCCTACAAGAGCTGCCCTTGGCAGTGTAAGCCCGCAAGGGCTTGCCTTGTATGGGTTCGCGAGTTAGCCTGCGGGTCCTTGTGACCCGTGTGGCTAACCCATTAAGGTGGGATGGGAATATTCCCATCACACCTAGTGTTTGAGGGGGAGTCTAACACTCCCCATTTTCCCTATTTATAGGCCTCCAGCTCCTCATTATTCATCACTTCAGCTCAGCTTTTCTCTCTGAGTTCGACATCTCTTTCTTCGTTCGTTGTGCGAGATCCTTCACAAGTTTAATTTCTCCAAACAACGAAAATTTTTTTTGAAGGCTCTTTCTAAAGTGAGCCTTCTCAGTATATTTTCGGGTTGGTCTTCGAGCAGTATAGCAAATGCTTTTTACTAACGGGTTTCCTTAACTAGGTTTTGGTCGGTGAAAATCCATGTGGATCAATCATAGAGGTTATCCTAGTTTAGAGGATCATGCTAACGAAGTTCTGCCGAATTGCTCTAAGGGAACGCCGCAAACAAAAGAGGATAAGAAGCACGCATCAACTGGTAACAACCTAAACTTAGATGCTAGGTTTCTTTTATAAGTTTTATAAACCAATTAGCATGTATGGAACGTTTTAACTTATATTATTTTAATAATGGCTTGCTTAGGAGATCCTTAGGTTAATATTAAGTTTTGAAATTCTGTCTTGCTATGTTGCATATTCAATAACTAACTTGATTAACCAGTAAAAGTGGTTAGTGTAGGTTAAGTCAGTGGGAGGAAATCAAGGCTTGGTCCAATTAAATACATTTGTAAGAAAGGAAGCAGAATTTAGCTGTGTATTTATTTATTAAGAAAATTGTGAGTTGAGGATTAAAATATGAATAAATATTAATTGATTTTAGGATGTGTCGGGAACATGATTTTTGAAAGAGATTTATTCATTTTATGTAAAAATTTACAAATTTTCTACATGTAGTGAATTTTTTTGAAGAAAAAACTGACCAAAGCCAAACCGAACGCTGCGAACATCCCAACTAGGTTGGCACCCCCACTAGCGAACAGCTTTCGATTGGCCAGGAGATCAAATAAATAAAAAAACGGTACTCAAGGAGAGTAGCGTATCAATTACAAGAGCGCAAAAGTCCCGGATTGACAATAAGATCTGACATCGAAAAGCTAATCAATTGTCTATTACATTTGAAATGAAACCAACAAAAATGTAAGGAAAAGCTAATGTGATCCACCAACGATTCTCTCGCCTCAAAGATAAACTTGTTTCTAGAAGACCAAATGGACCACGCTATGATAAACCAGAGCGATGTTCCGAAATCCTTAGCATGACCAATTTTGAAGAACGACTGCCACAGATGAAGAAAAGCCACTGCTGTATTCGGAAGGGGACTGCTGAACCCGAGCCAATGTTGGGCAGAGATCCAAATAAGATGGCTCCTGGGACAGAGCAAAATGGCGTGGTCAATGGAATCTTGAAGATGACAAAATGGGCAGCAGCTGTCCAACACTGTATTACAACCCCGGTTGAACAAAAAATGTTTCATTGGCAACCGACCATGAAATAACAACCAAGCAAAGAATCTAACTTTTGGTAGTTCACAACTTCTCCAAACCTGCAAAAAATCAGTGCTTGGCCTTGCCCATCGGTTGGTTAAGTAGAAACTCGAGCAAAAGCTTGATGCGGAATAAATCTTTCCAACGCTTGGCTCCCACAAAAACCGATCAGTTTCTATTGAAAAGAAAAGGGATTGTTGTACATTTTCTATGGAATCATCTATAAAAATTGTTGGGTTCACTATCTTTATCTAAGAGCAAAGATCATCACATCTCGCTTGCAAGCTTAGCCTTAGGTTCCGCTTCCAAAACGGTCTCCCAAATCTGCCCGTACCAAACAAAGCAAGACAGCCCTGCCTTACAAATGCTGATTTCTGATTGCATTGTGCATGCAAATATGGAAAGAGTGATTCAAGGCTCTGATTCGAAGTTCAATTGTCATCCCAAAATGACGAATCCATCCCATTACCGAGACTGACGCGGTAATTTAAAGAGAAGAAATCCCATATCTGGCTTCGGCCGCAGCAAGAAATCACATCTAACCATATGGGAGACAATCTTGATTGATCAAAGGTAAAAATGTCGTGCTAAAATCAAAAGCCATTACGTCGGACACAATATGCGAACCAAAGCGAGTTGCTATTTGACGATCGTAATTTCCAAAGCCATTTAAGTAACAAGCTACTGTTTATCAACTTAAAATCACGAATGTATAAACCCCCTAGTGAGAATTGTAAGTTAATCTTATTCCAACTTACTTTACAAATTTCGCTTTTCGCCGCATCACCACGCCAAAGAAAGTTCCTCATCATTCGATTTAGCTTGTCTTCCACCGACACCGGTAATTTATAAATAGATAAAAGATATACCGGGAGAGAGGAAAGTACGGACTTGATGAGAACCACTCTACCCGCATAAGAGAGACAATTTCCTTTCCAATTTGCTAATTTGTTTGAGAATTTCGCTAAAAGCGGATTCCAACTCGCCACCGATAAACGTTTATAAGAAAGCGGTGCCCGAGATATTTAATCGGAAACTTTCCAACTTGACATCCCAGTCTCGCTGCGTAGTCTCTTAGGCTATCATTTTCTACATGAACTCCCATTAAAGAGCTTTTGTGAAAATTGATGCGTAACCCGGATATTAATTCGAAGCACTTTAGAATTCGTACGAAGTTCGTGATAACTGAATCCTCGGCCGGAAGTAAGCAAATTGTATCATCAGCGAATTGTAGTAGCGAAATATTCGGTAATGAATCATTTAAACGAAAACCCGGTAAGATTCCTTCGCAGACACTCAATTAACTGCTTCAAACCTTCTACCGCCAAAACAAAAATGAAAGGGGATAATGGGTCTCCTTGCTTCACTCCCTTGTGAAGTTGAATGGGGTCACATGGTTTTCCATTTATTAAAATATATGTCGTAGACTTTTTCCGGTAGTTAGATAGCCACGAGATCCATTTACTGTCAAAGCCCATCGCCACCATTATCGCATCAATATAGGTCCAAGAATTACTATCGAAGGCTTTGTGGAAATCTAATTTTAGTATAAGGCAGGGTCGCCGTTGCCTGTGGACCGAACTAATCACCTCAGAGGCCAAAAAAGAACATTTGTGAATACTTCTACCCTTAATAAAAGCAAACTGGTTATCAGAGATCAAATCAGTCAAGATTGGCTGAAGGTGACAAGAGAGTAGTTTCGCGATAGTCTTATAAACTCCATGGTTAAGGGTAATTGGACGGAAGTTGTTCAAGTTCGACGACCCCGGTGATTTCGGAATTAGAACTGTGAAGGAAGTCTTGATGTTGTTTGGCAGCTTGGCAGAGATATAGAATTGATTTAAGACACCCATAACTTCAGCCTTTAAATCAACCCAAAATCTCTTATAGAAGAAAAAATTAAATCCCTCTAGACCTGGAGCCTTATTCTCCCCGCAAGAAGACACTGCTGCCCACGCTTCTTCCTCAGTGAATGGCCTGATTAAATTTTCGTTGGCTTCATTGGACACCCTCGCAAATTGTAGCCTCCGTAAAGAGAACGGTATGTCGCGTGATGGCTTAAAGAGGTCTGCAAAATAAGACTGTACTATTGCCGAAATGGATGATGTGTCATGGGATAGTTCGCCATCAGTTTCCAGCTATAATATTCTATTATTCCGAAACCGCGCTACTGCCATACGATGGTAAAAAGATGTATTTTGGTCCCCCAATAATGTCCATCTAACCCGAGATTGTTGGTGTCTGATACTTTCAAGATTATGTCGATGTTGCGGTAAGGTGGTGTGGCAATTCTACAGTTCGGCAGCAGTCTCCTCGGAAAGCGACCTTACAGATTCGCTCGAAGTGATGGACAGAATCTTGGACTCGAGGTTTTTTATTCTGTCTTCCAATTTCCCATAATTGTCGTTATGCCACGAGTGAATAGAGAAACTTAATTTCTCTAATTTAAATGAGATATCATGGCTGCCATGAGACGAACAAAGGTCTCTCCATTTTGAACGAACATAAGGTAAGAATTTCGGATGTTTCCACCAACAATTTGGGGCCGGACGATATGGTTTGTGAATGAAAAAGGATCAATAGATGGTCAGAAAGGGTTGAATCCAAGGTCGAGATAGATAGATTTGGCCACAAATCTGATATGCCGCAAGATACCAATTCTCTGTCTATACGTGAATATGAGTGCATATTCGCCCAAGTGAAGTCTCGACCGTGTAAGGGGAGATCTAGAAGCTCACTCTCATTTACAAATTCTCGAAAATGAATCATAGATTGCGACATTCTGCCTCCAAACCTCTCCGATTTGTGTAGCACCTCGTTAAAATCTCCACAATAGAATCCGATGTAACGGACGAATAAGTGGCAGCAAGTCAATCCACATTTGGTTTCTTTTGCTTACAACCGTAGACCCGTAAAGTGCAACAACATAAATATCAATGGATGATGAAACAAGATGAAAAATAAACCATCTCGATGATGAATTGACTAAGGTTATGTTAAGTAGAGCAGTGTTCCATGATAAAATTATGCCACCTGATAAACCTTGGGACGGAATACAATGAAAAGAAAAGTCATTGTGACCCCAAAATTTACGAGCTATTATTTCGCTAATTCCCTCGCATTTCGTTTCCAACAAAACCCAAAACTGAATGTTGTGTGTACGAACACATGAACGAATAAAAGCTTGTTTGGCAAGGTTGAGAATGCCATCACGATAGTTCCAACTTACAAAAGAAAGAGACATAACAATTCTAAGATATCCTCGACAATTCCCGATTGGAGTTCCACTTATCATGTTACCTTCCATGGTTGATATGATAACTTCTTTGTTTCTCTCTTTGAAAAGTCCCAACTTTCTGCCTAACATGAAAGTAAGCAAATTTTCCTCATCGCTAGAATCCGTGGGGAGGGATTTTAAAATTATCTTGTTCATGTTGGGGATATTAGGGCCTGAAGAACTTGAAGTACTGCGGGTGGAAACCACTTGCACATTGATAGATCGAGGCTGATGTTCACGACTGGAATGCCTTAGCGAGCTGTAAGCATTATGGCCTGAGGTGCTGCTATCATCTATTAACCGATTCACCATTTTTTGAATGGTTTCTGGGACGAAGGAACAGCTATCCGTAGGGCTATTATCTTCCACAGGGGAGTTATGTGAGCTTTGCAACTTAACGGGCCTGAGCGATATATTAGAGGGGCTTAGGGCTGGTGAATGGCAGTAGGCAACAGCCTGTCTGAAGTTAACCCGAACCGAGATAACTACATCTCCCACATGGAGGTTGATTAATTGGTTTTCTAGGTCATTAGGAACTGATATTATACAGGAAACTACGTCCAAATGTTCAGGTTTATCAAAATTGAAATCAATAGACATCAACTTTCCAAAATAAGCTGCAAGTTGCGAGATAAGGGACTTCGATAAGATTGCCGGAGGAAGGCCTCGAAAATCCGCGTACATAAGACACTCATCCGGATTGAAGTCAGTTGGATATTTCACTACATTAGAGACAAGGTCTTGAATTGATTGCCAGTCAGATTCAAGAAAGCCCATCATTGCATCCAAGGAAAAAGAACACAACACCGCCTGATTACCTCCCACCGGCGCAACAAAATCCAAAGCAAAATTCCTCTCTTTCACCAACGAATATAATTCTAGAATATTGCTAATCTGTCTCACCTTGACCAGACAAGAGCGAGAAGTCCAAGGCGCAAGGGTGTAATCAGGGTTCAAGGTGACCTTAATACCAACCGATCCATGCACCACAGTAGCATAGGAGCGATGATCGTGAGAGGAATTTCGAAATTTCTTGACTTGTTTCACAGGTTCCTCTGATATCTTTGGTTTTTGTGGTGGCGGAGTAACGCGGGCTGAGTGCCTCAATCTGTAGGCATGCAGTGTAACAGTCCCAATACAAATGGAATTCATACGATATAATACCTCGTGCATCGGTAGGGTTCCATCGATCATTAGGAAACCAAAGTTCAAGTTCTTCGCATTCCTCTTACGTGCGGTGTAAACACTGCCATTGATTCCGTATTTAGCAAATACCGATTGCATTGCTTTAGAGCCATGAGAGTTTGGGTAGTTCTCGAAGTAAACCTTATTATTCACAGCAAGTTGGGGTTTGTCAGTGTGAGGATGAGGTAGGGTTGGGCTGGCTGTAGTCTGTCGAGGATGGTAGGGACGGTGGCTGGAGGTTTCCGATGATCTCAGGGGGATATGGCAGCGGTTGTGGGGGAGCAGTTTGGATATGGGGTTATGGTTTCGCTGAGCCATGTTTGACGTACCTCTGAGTGTAGAAAACCTTTTAAAGATCCTGACTTTGTTTCAGTTCTTTGATGAATGAATTTGCAATTTTTAGAAATTCACTGCAATCTGCAGCAGGTTGAATTCACATAACAAACCAAGCCATTTCATCGAACAGTTAGTGTGCACTGCAGCTCAACAGTCAACTAGCTTGAACTCTTCCAACTGACTAGAACTCAACCTTCAACAATTGCTCCATTTGAATCAGCTTCTCAACAACCAAGATTAATTCCAGAAAAACAAGTGCTTGGATACAAGTGGTGGTAGTCAGCAAAAGCCAATAAGCAATGAAAATCAGTCGACAGGATAATGGTGGCTTTGCAGGATCAGAATTGATTTGGGTTTAATAAGGTTTAGGAATCGAATGCTTTGAAGGAAGGGTAGTAAGGAAGGAGCAGCGATGGCGGAGCGGTGAGGACAGGGCAATCTTTCGAAATTCCTCAGACATCACTACTAATAAATTAAAACTATACTCTACAACTACAAATAATGTTATTTAATGGACGCTTAGTAAAATATACACTCATACCGTCTATTTTGTGGAATTGATATAAGAAAATATTATATTACACAACACACATCGCCACCTTTTTCTCAGTTGGAGCTTGAAATACATGTAATGAAATTGAATTGGAATCCATACAAAATGTTGATTACAAACAATGGGTTAGTTTGTTCAAGATGGGTTCGACCCAAGTTCTTGGAAAGATTTTTAAACTACTCTTCCTATCCGTCCGTAGATGATTTAATAAATTAGGTCTTAGATTTTTTTTTTTTTTTTTTTTGTCCATATGATACGCGGGAACTTTTATTTTGAATATGTCTAGATCCAACTCGGGAGTTCATTAGGTTTTAGTTAATTTACCTATAAATTAATTAACCTTTAATAATATGAAAATAAATAATAATATGATAATGTTGAGGTTAATTAATCATACAAAAATCTAATTCAAAGTTATTAAAGCTAATTATAAGTTTTGGAACAAATTTGTGTTAATAAGGAAGTTGATGTATTAATGTGCCACAAAATGAAGTTTGCAAATGAATTGATTCACTTGAAAGGAATCAGGTTCTCTGCCTTACTAAGATCTATTGTCTATATATCAAAATGTAATCAAGCTCAACATTCATGAAAAGTTTTAGGATCATCTTTAACTAAATCTAATAGTCATTTCTAGAAGATTTTTCTTTCCGTCTCGTATTCAAACTCATTTTAGAAAGCCCATGCACCTTGAAACAACAAAAGAAGTGGAAATTTCTATTGTCTTTAATGGAAAAGGTATTTCAAAAAATTTTGTATTCAATGTCTCGATAATCGTATTATCCTCAAACGTACATCACTTAAAGTGTATCAAACTCCTTCCCTAATTCATGTGATGTCTTATTGGTTAATTCTATTTTCAATGGTAACTCGAATTATGATAATACTAGTGAATTAATCCTAAAATACCTAGCACAATCATCATCGAGGAGCCTGATCAGTCAGTGTAACCTCATTAATTGATTGATGGCTCATGCTTGATTCAAGTTCAAGATTATTACGTGATTTGAAGTCTAAGGCACTCATAAAATAAGCAGGTGTAGAAGGCAGAGGAAGGGCCACAGAAGTGCTAAGCATTAGAACAATGGCGGCCATGGTTGGTCTTCTTCCCAAATCTTCTTGAACACATAGTAATGCAATATGAATACATCTTATCAATTCATTTCTCGAATCACTGCTCAACAGCGTTTTATCTATCACATTTAATGGCGTCCCTTCCTTCCAATTTCTCCACACCTGCGAAAACAACCACCAGTAACAGCTTTATATTAAATATTACATTTGAATATGAATTAATTATTACCCATTGGATAGAACTTGAACCATATAGGTTGCTTGAGAACTCATTAAACATTTGCTTACACTTTGTGAAAGAATAAATGTTTCGTTACTACTGCTTTAACTATTTCACACATAAAAAGTTTCCACTAATATCAAACACCTTATGTCAACTATAAAAGCTAACAAAAACAACTTCACCAATCAACGATATATCTTCCCAATTAATACTTCTAATCTTTAATTCATTAATTGACTACCCAATCAATTGTAATAGCATAAATTAATTTTCTTTGCCAAAATCCAAATTAGTAAGAGGTAAATGACAAATTCTTTAAAATAAAATACTAATCTACTAAATAAAAAATCATTGCATAATGTTTATCGAAAATCAAATGTAAAATATAAATTTGCTTCTAAGTTAATCAAAGATTACAACAAATCTGGGATGCATGTAAAATATATAGAGTTTTACTACCGAAACTCAGAGGTGACCCCAGTGTGAAGGTTAATTAGTTAGTCACCTAGGACCTCAAAAATTGAAGGGTCTAAAAATTCTATATACATTTACATTTGACCGCTGACTAGTTGAATATTGCTATTGAACACTACATTTCTATTGATTTATGATCTCATAATATACAATTTGGATTAGGAACCCATAATTGTTTAGGTCGGCTCTACCAAAACTTTATGATTTATTTGACTAACTTTTCAAGTAACTACAAAACTTTCTTAAACAAAATTTGGCTAATTGCACTTGCTTTAAATAAAAAATAAAATTATCCACCCCGCCTCATTTATGACTTGAACCTAAAAATATATAGGTCACCATTCAGTCATAACCATTGCAAACTTAAAACAATATTCCGTTATAATTTTTTTATAATAATTTTGCGTTGATGTGGATTCTAGGCCCCTAGCTTTTGGTTGCACAAACAATATCCAATGCACCTACCCAGTTTTCGGTTCGAAAACAACCTCGATGAACAATAATTTTACTAACTAAGCTAACCCGTGGTTGCAATTATAATTATTGATTAGTTAATTCATCAACAAATAATATAGAAAATTCTATTCAACATTAATACTAAAAGGTATGCAGCCTTGATGTCAGTGGTTCTAACTTTAAAGAATCTACATATATCAACAGTAGATACTTACATAGGTTAACAAATTCTCGTGGTGCTCTTCGCCATAGCCAAAACGATTAACCCTTTGACCGCTCGTGATTTCCAAAACAATCACACCAAAACTAAACACGTCGGATTTTACTGAAATTTGGCCATACATTGTGTATTCTGGAGGCATATACCCACTGCATTATGCAAATGAATTGGTTATTCTATACCCACAAATATATATAAATTAGTAAAAAAAATTCTGCTTAGATGGAATATATTGGACATTTATTTGTCTATCAATTTAATAAAATCACGAAAATCATATTACAACCGAAATAATAGTTCGTACTTAATTAGATTACATTTTAAGTCACTCATAATAACTATTCAGAAAACATACGTATGAGTTGATTTGAAATTCAACTTAATACTTACTAGGTTCCTACGATTCTGTGAGTAGATATTTGAGTTCGATCCACCTCAAACAACCTGGCTGTTCCAAAATCTGAGATTTTGGGATTCATTTGGTCATCAAGTAGAATATTGCTAGGTTTGAGGTCACGATGAATAATTTGAATTCGAGAATCTTGATGAAGATACAAAATTCCTCGAGCTATGCCCTCTATGATTTTACGTCGATTGTTCCAATTTAGTTCAGGTACTTGCTTGGGAGAATCTACAGATAGAGTGGACAATTAAAAATTTTTTATTAGTATTTAATTAGTTGATTTCTCGCTAATTAGCAGGGGCATTTTATTACCAATGAAACTTTTCATATATAGTTGATCTTTAAATGGAATTTGCATAGATAAGTTTTATAATGACGAACCAAATTTTTCTAAAATGTAACACTACAAAAAAAAAATCTTAGGAATGTTAAGAATTCCCCATTGGATATGATGTAGGAGTTTCTTCGGTAATTTGTTCCTCGCTAATTAGCAAGGAGCGCATTACCAACGAAACTTTTTAATCATACATTTGGACGTCAAAGTCAATTTGCAAATAAAAGTTCTGTTATTACAAGCAAAATTTTTTTCCTATATTCACAATTAGAGTTTTCCTTAGTTTGTTGCAATTTTTATTTTCTTGTAGTATAGTAATATTACCAAATATGTAAGAGTCGAGGCTTTTATTTGGAACGAACTCATAGACAAGAAGCCTTTCAGTCTCTTGGAAACAATAACCCAAAAGTCTAACCAAATTTTTGTGTTGAAGCTTGGCCAGTAATACGACTTCGTTTTCGAATTCAGCCTCTCCTTGTACTGAAGTTTTTGACCATCTCTTCACAGCTATAGCTTGTTCATTGGGAAGCCAACCCTGCAACATTTATCAAATATGGTAATAAGCATAATTATTAGACCTTTTTTGTAGACTTAACATTAGGTTTAATCACCTTGTAAACGGTCCCAAATCCACCTTCTCCGAGCTTGTTGTCACTTGAGAAGTTATTTGTAGCAACTCGGAGAATTTGAATATCAACTTGCAAGGATTCAACGGTTCCAATTTCATTTGCATCTTCGAAATGAAACTAAGTTAATATTCATAAACAACTATAACCCAACAAGAGTGCGCATTCAAACTCATTTGTGTATTTGCCACGTTAAGTTCTAGTTGAACATTTTAAACAACATAACTCGGGATTTTTATTCCCTCTCTCTCTTCCGGCGTTCCTTCCTCCTCCCCTCAACATGGACTCCCTGCAATCTTTCTACTGCAACCAGCGCGACAAACCAACGACTCACCAATCCATGCTTGCCGCTGCGACTGATTTTTCAAGA
>CATIWQ010200126.1:0-11971 GCA_949673415.1 Euphorbia schlechtendalii | reverse complement strand
ATACCTGTCCTGATGTCCTGCAATATACAAAAAGTAGGGTGCATTAGTACAGTGCAGTTGAGTTCCCTTGTGACATGGCTTATTAATAATAATTTGTGGGACAATGATGGAACGTAGAGGCAATTTGATAATTTTAACTTGGGTGAAATATTAATTTTTCCGGCCCCATGAATTGGAATATTTTCTCCATTTGCAGTGATAACTTGGTTTTTTTTGGGTTTTGTTGGTGTTTGAATATCCCCGGGATCAAAAGTCATGGTATCCGTGGCTCCACAGTCAAAAATCTAAAATGTATTTTTGAATTTTTGATTTTGGGCCATATTTGCAAAGGTTTCTATTTTAATTGGGCTGGTTTGGATGGGATTGGATTTGTTATGGTTGTTTTTGTCAAAACAAAACAATTGTGGGCAATTGTGTGAGCAAGAGAAATTAGAGGGGTCGGTTTGCAAAAAATTAAAATTAGAGGGATTAAAATAAAAACCCTTCTCACTATAAAAACCCTTGTTAGGGTTAGGGTTATGTAACCCTTCTTCTCCCGCTGCTGCCGGCCAAACTTCTCCTGCTACTGCTTCATTACCGCCGCTACTGCCGACGGCTTCTAAGCTACCCCCGGCGGTGGCGATCCTTGTTGCCGACCCAATTCCCCCCCTGCTGCCACGAATCCAACTCCTCCTTCTGCTGCTTGATTTCCACCGCTGCTGCCGGCGGCTTCTAAGCTGCCCACAGCCAGTGGCGACCCTTCCTCCTATCCCGGTGTTTTATCCCTTCTTCTTACTCTTGTCCGGCCACCAATCGGGGTATCCAAATACTTCAAAACACCCTTCTTTGGTATGTTTTGTTTTTCCACAAAGAGTACACTTGAGTTTCGTTTTATCTTGCCGGAATGATGTGCCCTTTTCGAGGCCTGACCTCCTTTGCCCTTGAGCCGCCATGGCCTCGGCTCCGATGATGTTCAGACGACTGCCTATGCTGCCAAATTTTGTCATAGTTTCGGCTTCAAGTATAGTGGTTCGAGCCATCTCCTTTCTAACGGTTGCATATGCCTCCTCCGGTAACGGTAAAATCTCTTGCCTCATAGTTTCCCTTTTAATCTGATTATGTTCTTGATCCAGTGCATTTAGAAACTGAAATAACTTCTGTTCTTTTCGGATTTTATTGTATGTGTCTATATCTATTGCGGAAACCATTGGATTTGGCTCCCTTCTATCGACATGGTAATCTATGACCCTTCTAGAGACTGTCCATTCTGCTTCATATAGTTGATTTTTGAATGAAGATCAAAGGTTTGAAGTTTGTCTTTACCGCTACTGTAAGTAGTAGCAAGTGTTTTCCATAGTTCTCTAGCTGTTGGAAATTCGGTTAAGTTACTGGCTAGTTGAGGTTCAATGTTTTGAATGTGCCAGGAAAAAACGATTAAATCATTTTGTTCCCATTTGTCGAAGGATTCATCTTCAGTGTTTGGAGGGGCTGGAATCCCTGTCAAATGGCTTAGTAGAGCTTTTGATTTTCCACCAATTGCGACTCTCATCATGCATGACCATAACGCGTAATTTTGATTATTCAGTTTTATGTTGATGTTGAGATTATCTGACAAAATCTGCTTTTGGTTGTTGAGGCTGGATTTTAATAGGTTTGCTATTTGGGTTGATAGGTTGTCATTGCTGCCTTAAGTTTGATCTTTCGAGTTGCCATCTCCGGATCCGGTAGCCGAAGATAGCTGGGTTTTTCCAGAGACGGGTGTTTTTTCACCTTCTCCGAACATGGTAGCTTGCTGCCTGAAGGTAAGCTTGGCAAATGATGAAAAAATTTGTAGATTATGGTCCTAGAACCGTAAAATGCTCTGATACCATGATAGATTTACTGGAAAATAATTTAGGAAATAAATGTTTTTGTATTTTTCGTATATATGTTTCTGTTAATCAAGGAGCCTTCTTATAGGCCTTTTACAGTGAGTGTTTACAGAAAATTTAAAAGAAATATAGCTGGAGTGGTTGTTGGAGTTGCTGGAGTTGTTGGTTAATTTTCTTCTTCCTTAATTTGTGCTTTGACTTGGGAAGTGATGATTGAATAATCTGATCCCAAGTCTTTTCTTTTCAACAGTTGGTTGGTTACCAGCAGAGTGGTTTGAGGAAGAGAGAATAATGCAAAGTGGAAGACTATATCGAGTATGAATTGTATATTTTGTCTTCTTATTTAATATTATATGTATATATAATAATGAGAATCTTACAAACACACTCTAACTTTTTTGGAAGAAAAAAAAACCTTCAACGAAGCAATAACTATGGACATCCCAACTAGGTTGGCACATCCGACTAGCAAGCGACCTGAAAAGGCTAAAAATTAATATATAATAAAAAATGTGATACACAAGGAGAGTATCACGTCTTAGTTACAAGTGAGTAGGTTTGAAGGATGTATCTGAATGTCCGTAACAAAAAAATGGATCCATTGATTAATACAATTAAAATTAAACTATCAAAGGTGAAGCCTTGATGTTATAACGGTAGTATTAGTGTTAACGTCCCCAAAGACATGCTTGTTTTGACGAGAACACAATGACCAGGATATGTGGAACCAAAGTGGTTTTGCAAAGTCTTTGAGCAGCCTCTCCTTAAAGTAAGAACACCATAATAGCAAAAAACCATAAGGGGAAGAAGGTAAGATAAGTTTAATACCTAACCAATGGAAAGCGCTATACCATGTATAGAGGCTTGCCGGGAAAAAAACAAGCACATGCTTCACTATCTCAGCTTGCTGATAGAATGGGCATCCAGTACCACAATAGTGCACGTGTACTCCATAGCAGTTGTACTACACAACTTCCTACTACCATGTACTCAGCTTCTGCAATACTTAACGAAAAAGAAGTTTGCTTTTTGCTTTACAATGAGGCAATGCATTCTCCAAGGAAATGCCATCCTTTAGTGGTGCTTTTCTTGTTGAGCTTATCCCTTCCATAATTTGCATCTTTGTATCCTCTAGGAGTGAAATATGAGCTGCTGGGATACTAAAAACTGGCATCAATGGAACCTTGCAAGTATTGTAGAACTCTCTTAACAGTTGATAAGTAAGATTCTTTAGTGTTAGCTTGATAACGCGTGCAATAGCATACATAAAATTAAATATTAGACCTACTAATATTAAAGTAAAAGAGAGAACAAATAATACCTTTGTAAAACTTACTGTTTATAGGTGTTTCAACTTCATCCTTACTCAAGATTGTGTCAATGGCCATGCGAGTGGACATTGGTTTCAAATGCTCCATATCATACTTCTTCTAGACTTCTTTGGCAAACATTTCTTAGCTAATGAAGATTCCATCTTCACTTTGCTTGATCTGTAGTCCAAGGAAAAAGTTGAGATCTTCCATCATTGATATTTCAAACTTTTTCTTCATCTACTTGCTAAACTGCTTCCAAAGCTTCTCATCATTTTCTCCAAATATGATATCATCCACATAAATTTGGACTAGCAACACATCTTCCTTCTTTCGCTTGATAAACAAAGTTGTGTCCGCTTTGCATCTTTCATAGCCTTTGCTCAGTAGGAAGTTTTTCTGCCTTTCATACCGAGCACAGGATTTTTCTTTAATCCGTAAAGAGCTTTCTTTAGTTTGAAGATGCGCTTAGGATTCTTCACATCTTCAATGCCTGGGGGCTGGCGCACTTAAACTTCCTCTTGAATGAAGCCATTAAGAAAAGCACTCTTTACATCCATTTGAAATAGTTTGAAATTCATATGGGATGAAATAGCAAAGAGAATTCTAATCTCTTTAAGACAAGCTATAAGTGCATAGGTCTCACCATAATTGATCCCTTCTTGCTGATTGTAGCCTTGAGCAACAACTCTGGCCTTGTTTTTTACAACAACGCAATCTTCCTTAAGCTTGTTCTTGAAAACCCATTTGGTGCAATGATTGATTTCCCTTTAGGCTTAGGAACTAGATCCCAAACATCATTGCAATTGAATTGATCTAATTCCTCTTCCATCGCGATCATCCACTAGTCATCTCCTTTTGCATTTTCAAACTTCTTGGGTTCAATCAATGAGATGAAACCGGGATGGCTAACTAACACTCAGATTTGGGTACCCTTCCCAAACTGACACTCAGATTAATATAAGAATGCTAACTGAATTCAACTTATAAAAAACATTGAATCCTTACAATGTTAATCTAAGTAATTTCTCTCTATTACAAACAGATAAGACTTTGATGTTTGTTGATTTCTTGCGGTGGAATTTCTTTGGAAGCTAGAGTAATTTGCGCAGCATTTTAGCTCTTAAGAAATTCGAGGTGATTCACCAAGTTTGAACGTCTGCTCCAGTCTTCTATTTATACTTTGAAGCTCTGAGAAGTAGCCGTTGTAAACTTTACTATATCGTTGATCTTCAATTTCTCATCTCTTCTAATCTTTCGAATCTTCCTGTTGGAGACAGTTTCTAAGACGTTTAGAGATAGAATTTGAACATTGAGGCACGATAAAATTCCATTTACAAAATCTCATTTATCTTCAAGCAATCTGATTCTGAGAGAGGTGCACTAGAATGCAACATGGATTCTTCCCATTGGATAACCTTGATGATGTTGGCAGATTCGCACGGAGACACTTGAGACACGACGCATAACATAAATTCCTTTTACTTGGACTGTAGTAAGTAATTTCTGACAACTGTACTGACACTCTTGGCATTGTGAGGACCACAGGAATCTTCGTTAATTTCAGCACCTTTTCTCCTAAAAGTAATTAAAGAATATTCTGTTCCTTCATAGACAATGTTAGTATCACGTGTCATTAAGTCTCTACGTGTCAAACAGAACATGCTTTTAATTAAATAAAAGCAGGACTCAGCACCAGCTGAGTGAAGTAATCTTAAACTCTGTAGTACTCAACACACTCAGCTTTTCCTACTCTAAGTCATAACTTAATAAATTATCTAGCATAACTGAATTATTCTCCCTTGAATAAACTCAAGTCAGCTTTATTAATTAAGAGTTTACTTAGTACTCAATTAATTTTACTATCCTAGACAGTTTGCTATTTCCAAAATTACTCAGTACTCTGAAGTATTATTAGCTTGGGTTCTACAATTAATCATCTCAAATCTTTTGGCTGTAGGTGCTTCATTCTAAACACTAAGGAGCAGCTAGGAAGTTTGATCCAAACGCTAATGGAGGTATCTTTATGGGTTACTCATCAAACTGCAGGGCATATAGAATATATGTCAAAAGGATAAGCTTATTGGAGGAGTCTATGCATGTAGATTTTGATGAAACTAACAATGTAGATAAACGACCATCAAATGAAGAAGAAGGAGGAAGCAAACCAAAAAATCAATTCAGCATGCCACTCTCTATGCTTCCCAACCCAACATAAGAACATGAAGCTAAGGGAATTAGAGCTGACGAAGATCTTTCCATCAATTTCAATGAAGAAGAAGATCATACTTAGCCTAAACAACCTAGCGCAGAGACTCCTATTGTAGATCTGAGTCTATCAAGAGAGATTATGACTCATCCCAATCACCCTCTCAAAAGTATTATTGATGATGTTCATAATCCTGTGGTGATGCAAGGTTAGCTCAGCAGAATGATGAGCCATCCAGCTTTCATCTCATTAATTGAACCCAAAATGTTTGAAGATGCAGAAGGAGATGATTATTGGATGATCACGATGTAAGAGGAGGTAGATCAGTTTAAACACAATGATGTTTGGGATTTAGTTCCAAAGCCCAAAGGAAAATCAATTATCGCCACCAAATGAGTTTTCAAGAACAAGCTTGATGAAGATGGCATTGTTGTCAAAATCAAGGCCAAGCTTGTTGCTCAAGTCTACAATCAGCAAGAAGGTATATTTTATGAGGAAATTTAGGCCTAATACATAGTTTGCCCCCCAAAGTTGAAAAAAAAAGTCATGTGCCACCCCAACCTTTCACATGTGTAACTTTGCACCCTAATGTTGGCTAAAGTGAGTAACTTAACCCCTTTTTGCTAATTTGGCAACTGATGTGGGACATGTTAACTTTCCAAGAGAGTGGGATAAGTTTTGACTGAAAAAAGTATCTCTCTTTCAACTAGCAAGAAAATTACGAAGATGAAAGGACTCATCTATTTGGCAAAGCTAATAGAGAAAGAAAAGGGAGAAATGCAGCATAATTGCTTGATGACAATTTTGGAGATCACAACAGTGGTAGAATCCAACACAAGACTTAGACGAGCAGCTTTCAAAACCAATTGGCCTCCTGCAATGATGATTCTAGATCAACTATTAAGAGTAATCAAAGAAGAAAGTGATACAAAGATACAAATCGCTTCAATTAGATCAATAAGGTGTTTGGCTAGAACATTTCATGCAATGGAAACGATGATAATTGGGAGTTTAGTGGGAAAGCTTGGTGATAAAAATGTGAAAGTGACAATAGAAGAAGTAATTGCAGTGGGGAAATTTGTAAGTCCAGAGAATTTTAATTGCTCAATCCATTCGAAATCAATGATTGAATTTGATGGGGTTTTACATTTGATGAAATTGATGAGAAAAGGGGATACAATAGCTTAAATGTATGGGCTAATATTACTATTGCACAGCACTAAATGCAGGGAATATTAAAGCTTTTGAATAGGCAAAGGCGTTAAATGCCATTGAGGAGCAGCTCCGCTATTATTATCACATTTGAGAGTCCCTTGCTATTCCTCCATTTTTGAACTACTTCATAGAACATAAAAAGCTTCATCACTTAAATTAGTCAATCTATAATAAAACTCATATAAGAATTTCCTCAATTAAGTGAAACACGAACAATTTTGAACTGAAAATCAAATCCTAACTAGAGACCTGGTCTAAAACATTCAATTTGAGCCAAATTGAGTAATCGGAGTCTGAAGTCGTTCAAATTTGTTGTTATGTCAATGTTAATGAATTTAGGGGTTTAGAGATTTTGAGTTTAGAGTATTAGATTGTGTTTATGGATTTGAGATTTTGTTAATGGATTTTGTAATTGATGATTTATAGTTTGTAGATATAGTGTATAGAATTTTGGGGAAGATGGTATAATTGAAAAGATGAAATTGAGTAAGGGTTCAAATGAAAATGTTTTAAGGACATTTTAAAAAAATTTTAAGTCAATGATGCATGTCATAATTTTATTTGTTTGACTTTTCTATTTTTAACACTTTTTGCCCCATATGTGTGAGTGTATCTCACTCGCTGGCTTGAGAGTGAACAAGTCTGTGAGAGGGAGTCAAGTTACTCAGTTTTACCAACGTTGGGGTGCAAAGTTACACATAGAAAAGTTTGGGATGGCACATGACTTTTTCTACCATGTTGGGGGTGCAAACTATGTATTAGGCCCGAAACTTATGCTCATGTAGCTCACTTGAGGCAATCAATATCCTGTGTGTTTTGCATCTCATATGAACTTCAAATTGTTTCAAATGGATGTTAAAAGTACATTCTTGAAAGGCTTCATTCAAGAGGAAGTTTATGTGTGCTAGCCTCAAGGCTTTGAAGATCCGAAGAATCTTGAGCATGTCTTCAATTTGAAGAAAGCTCTCTACAAATTGAAGCAAGCTCTAAGAGCTTGGTATGAGCGGCTGATCAATTTCCTTATCAGCAAAGGTTATGAAAGAGGTAAAGATGATAAAACTATGTTTATCCGATGAAAGAAAGAAGATGTGTTTCTTGCCCAAATTTATGTGGATGATATAAATTTTGTAGCTATTGATGAGAAGCTGTGCAAGGTGTTCAGGAAGCAAATGAAGAGCAAATTAGAAATGTCAATCATGGAAGAGCTCAACTTTTTCCTCGGACTTCAAATCAAGCAAAGTGAAGATGGAATCTTCATTAGTCAGGCAAAGTAAGCTAAAGAAGTCTTTAAGAAGTTTTATATTGAGCATTTGAAGCCAATGTTTACTCCCATTGAGACTAACACAATCTTGAGTAAGGATGAAGCTGGTAAGCTTCTAGATAGCAAGTTTTGCAGAGGAATTATTAGTTCTCTCCTCTACTTAACTACTAGTAGGCTTGATATTCAATATTCTGTGTGCTATTGCGCACGTTATCAAGCTGACCCTAGAGAATCTCACTTAGCAAATGTGAAGAGAATTCTCTGATCCTTTCAAGGTTCTCTTGATGCAGGTCTATGGCATCCCAATAGCTCAGATTTCACTCTTAGAGGATTCATAGATGCTGACTATGGTAGAGATAACCTTGATAGGAAAAGCACCACAAGAGTATGCCACTTCCTTGGAGAATACCTTGTCTCTTGGTATAGCAAGAAGCAAACTTCTGTTGCGTTGAGTATAGCTGAAGCTGAGTACATGGAGGCAGGAAGTTGTGTAGCACAACTACTATGGTTTAAGCAGCAACTAATTATTATGGTATAAAGTTAAAATGCTTTGAAGTTATGAGTGATAATAAAAGCAGAATTAACCTATCAAATAATCCAATTCAACATGGCAGGTTGAAGTATGTCAATATAAAACATCACTTCATAAGGGATCATGTACTAAGGGGAGTTGTTGTTCGTAAGGTTTCAACTTTAATAATTCCTAGGATTTTTTATTTAATAATGAAGCCAAAAACCTTATCTCCTACTTTCCTACTGATAAGATATAAGTTAAAAATACGAACAGTTGTTGTCAGTATCGCTTATCTAAATAGAAAAAAGGTAACCACTACGAGTATACGGTTACGATGTAGTTTTAAAAGCTATCGATCCCACAAGGAAAGACTAGCTCTAAAGATCAACAAGAAAAATGGAATAAAGAAAATAAAATAATTTGGATTGTAGTTAGGAGGATTAGAATGAAGAATGGATAGATATATGTATGAAAGACTAAAGATTCTAAATATATAGAGTTTTCCTACGAAATAAGTATAACAAAGAAAACATGCAAGTTCAATAAAGTTATTACGTTCACTAGAATAATTTAACATAATCGGTTCTAGATACTCAGATGTTCAATGATTCACCGCAGAGCAACACATGAAATGACTTTTCTAAATCTAGTGCAAACGAATTAAGATGATTATATAAAATTGGACAACAATATTACTATGCTTAGTATGGGTCACTCTCACATAGGCACATTTAGCAAGTTACCATTCCAAAAATGTTGTATCACTAAACAGCGTTAAAATCATAGATCCAGTGATTATACACAATCTCGTTAACCCTGAAACTACTCTTAAAGTTAACTCAAAGGCATATAACTTCATTAATAAAAAAGACTTAACACAAAATACGCATTATGACACATAGACATATCATAAACTTTGAAATAGAAAGTATAAGTAGACAGAAAAGCAAAGTTGTAAGGAATGAAAGTGAAAGCTAAAGTTAATCAAACCGTATCCACTCTTTAATGGGAGTAATCAATTCCCGCAATTCTTGCTTCTGCTTTGAATTCGGTCTCGACCCGTACAGAACCTCCGCTAAGATGCTATTCTTTGTGATATCGAACTATCGAATGTTGAAGAATGAAAACATTTATTAATAAGTGATTTGCAAGTACACTTATACAACAATCTCTTGAATATGTAGAGAAATCTAGTGATCGAAATAAGGATTCGAATCACTTAAACATTTTCTCGCTAACACTTATGAATGTAGCGAAAACTAAATAATTTCACTCTCTATCTGCACACACACACTATATCTCTCACTTTTCTAATTCTAATGCCACACCATGCATTCTGCATGAAATTTGTAAGGTTTGGAGCCCTATTTATAGAGTTCAAAGTTTCTATCCAAATGAAGAGTTGTATCCATTGGCAAAAGATTGCATCACTTCTTTATGATTGGTTGAGAAGATTTAATCTTATCCACAATGGATAAGCATATATTCATGTTTGGTTGACTTTTGATAAGTGTCTTTTCATTGGTAGTTGATGGCGGTTGATCATTCTTATCTAGCGGTTGGTAGTTAAGATGATTTGACCAAAACACTATCCAAGTCGCGACCGCGATATACAAGTTGTAACCTTGAATCTTTGTTTGACAATTTTCTATTTCTGAAGTGTATCAAGTCACGACCGTGAATTGTTGTCACGACCGTGAATTGTGTTTTTCTTCAGAATTTTTCTTGTAACTTCAACGATCTTCGACAGCTTCAATCCAAAGCCAAATCTTTAAGTTCCACTCATCTTTTCGCACCTTTTTCACTCTTTTTACATAGAATTCCACTTTAGATCATTTTACTCCCAAGATTTACCTACCAAAACAACTACATACCACGTGAAATCTTTTATATGAAGTATAAAAATGACTTAAACTATAGTGTTTAGTGTGTAAAATTATATTGATAATAAGTGTAATTATACACTTATCATACCCCCACACTTAACTTTTTTCTTGTCCTCAAGGTATATTCAACAGAAGTGTATAAATTCGTAATAAGTTCGTACCACATTTGGCGAAAGACTATTGCAGTGAGTACCACATTCCCACGTTGCATAAGATTCATGTAGAAGTCCGAAATTTCCCACAAATTAGTAATGTGCAATATATATAGTCTAGTTGCATACCTTTGTTCTTAATGGAGAGTCAACCGAATCGCATCTTCATATAAGCGTTATATGCATACTCGAATATTTCCTTCTCTTAAGCATAGTATAAAGTATAAAGGACATAGAAAGGACACTTTGATTACTTTTCTCTCAAGGCATATTTAGGTAACATAGGATGCTAAAACACTCTCAGTGGTTGCATTTTATGCTCCATACCACTCTCCCCTTTTTTCAGTGGTTGCATTTTATGCTCCATACCACTCTCTCATTTTTTTCTTTTAAGCATATGTTTTTGAAGTAATTTCTACTTTGCACCCATTTTTCATGCTATGCTTTCTTTTCTTTTATCACTCAATGAATGGTTGCAGTTTCTGCTCCGTACCATTCCTCACCTTTTGCATAACTTATTGGTTATCCTCTCTTTCTTTTGATTTTTCACTCTTAATACCCTCATCGTTTATTGACCAATTTCAAAGTATTATGGTTATAGTTTCCCAACACTTTAAACACACTCAATACTTATAGGATTTATTCGAGATTTGCAGATAAAACTCATAGTAAGAATACTATTAGATATTACTCCACTTAAACTTTTCGGAAGCATTAAACTAAAACTATATAACTTATACTAATTCATGTTGCATTGAAAAATATTTCGAAACTTACTTGGAATGTTTCTCTCAAATGTTACTCACCACTCATCCTTGCCAAATGCTAAATGTTGTGCTAAAAATGCTCAATTTCAACATGCGCTCAAAATTTTGCACTAACATCAGATATTGTAATACCTAACACTCACAATTACATTGGACAAATGTTAATAAAGCATAAGAATAGATAGTGGATAAATAACACGAATATCAACAAAAATTTTCAAATTCTTCGATTTTTTATTTTATTTAATTTTTTTGGATTTTACGGGATTTTTACAAATGCCCTGCCCCCCACACTTAAAGAACACAATGTCCTCATTGTGAGACATTAATAAAAATCAAAATTTAAGTCACACAACTAAAAGAAATAATTATAAAATAAAATAAAGAAATTGAACCCATTTTACTCTTTAGAACTCGAATCTGGAGGGCTCGGAGAGATTTCTAAATTTTGCATTTTGAAATATGTAGTCAATTTGCGGTTCAGTGATATGTTGGATTTCGTTAGTTGACGAACATCTTTCTGTATTGAGGCAATGTCTACGTATGCTTGGTCGACATCTTGCACGAATTTTCCTCTCCAATTATCATTTGTACTTCCCGAGGCTTGTCTTGAATTACCACTCTCGAATTGAACTTCTTCAACGTCTTCCTCGTCGGTTTGGTTTTCTCGAGTAGAAGATTCTTGTGTCGGTCTAAGCTTCCGTATCCTTACTTCATATGGTAAAAACGTAAACTTTCCTCCTTCTTCTTTAACTAGTCCTGCTCTCTTCATTTACACTCCTCCCATAAAATTAAATTTCTCCCTTG
>CATIWQ010200106.1:0-18915 GCA_949673415.1 Euphorbia schlechtendalii | reverse complement strand
ATTCCTTTTGACTGTTTTACTTTTTATGTAGGTATGTCTGACCTTGTGTCGTTCCACTCTCTGCTAGCAGCCATGATAAAAAAGAGAGGAAAGAAGAAAGGGCGAGGAGTTACTTTGGCCGGATAGGGCGAGACTGCTACAGTTGTCCCTGAGAACCGAACTCCCTCAGGTGACGTGCTTGAGGATGTAGAGAATTATCAACCTAAACCGTCGAAGGTAGAGTAGGATAAAAAAGGAACGAGGCAAGGTGTTGCAAATACTAAGACTGAGAAAGGAAGTGTGGAAGAGGGTACCTGGACCGAGGCAAAGGAGACTGAACAAGGTGCTTCAACACCGGTCACAAATGTGGTTGAAATTGACAAGTCAGTCGAAGCTAGTGAGGCATTGCGAGCTGCAAAAGGAAAAGCTCCAATGATAGAAAAAGAGGTGCAAGTCCCTTTGGAGCCTCTTGTGACGAGGGACTTTTCTTCAGTGGGATGAAAAGGCCGGCGGAGAAAAGTCCCTCGGTCACAAGAGGCTCCAAAGGGACTTTCACCTCCTTTTCTATCATTGGTGAGGTGAGCGTGGATCGAATAGAGCATTTTCAGACACTGGTTTGATCCGTTTGAAAGAGTTACTTATGGCTGAATAGAATCCACATAAGGATCGTATGAAACAAACCATGGGACCTGGAGATAATCCTTGTGTAACACTAGATGCGGAGCATCTTTCTATGCCTCCACCAGGGTATTCACAAAGGGAAAATGATCTAGGAGGAAGTTCCAGTAAAGAGATTAACCCATCCTGTTGATTCTCAGGGAATGAGATTCCTTTCATGGCAATATCGACCGATATAGATCGACAACTGGAGCGGTGCCAACAGGAAGGTATCCCGGCGGAAACGAGGCTTTTAGTGAATTTGACTAAGCAGAATATGTATACTATGGGTGAAGTACAAGGCTCGATCAATGCAATGAATGCCCGTATAGAGCAGATTCTCGCTAATCAAGAAAGAATTTTGGGAATGGAGCAACATCTATTCCAGGGAGGATCAAGCTATTCTAGGTCCCGAGGGATTGCTCGGTCCCAGAGTTATGTTTACAGAAGGAATTTAACTCCACCTCAGCCTTCCTCATTTCGTAACAGGGAAGAATTTGAAGATCCTTTCCTAGAGAGAGTGGAGAGATGAAGGGAGCATTCCCGAAGTCCCATAAACTCCCAAAGGAAAGGGAGGCCAATTAATGAAGACTAATATAGGCAACATTCAAGGAGCCCGGTCATTCCGGAATGAAACATTTATTATGAACCGGTCTAGTACCGTTATCGAGAAAGATACCATGGAGGAGAGCAGAGGGTCCGCCAACCCTCGGTAAGAGTTAACGCGGTAGGGGAGCCTAAAGTTAGGAGCATTCAACGAGTCAGACAAGTAAGCCCGCAAGCCTCGGTTTATTCCACCGAACCACCAAGGAGAGAACCCATGAGAGTTCCATCCAGAGTTTTGACAGAAGTAGGAATGGTCAACTTATCGGAAAGTGTCATCCCAACAACGACAGAGGAGATGAGGTTTGTTAAACAAGTTTTCGAAGCATGTGAGAATAATGTTCATTGATGAGGGGATCGACCCAGTTACATCGAAAGTGGAGGCGGTTGAAACTCCAATCTCCGGGGCAGTGATGCAAGAGCCTTTTAGTAAACAATTTCATTATCTGGCTCTGTCAAAGTATGATGGCAAAGGGGACCCAACTCAACACATCAAAACATTTTGACAAAGCTTAATCACAACTGAAGCGACTGATTCCATGATGTTTAAGCTATTTCCTTCTACCTTGATTAGACCGGGGCTGTTTTGGTTTGAATCCCTTAAAGCAGGGTCGATCAACAATTTTAATGAGTTAGCAACGGAGTTCTGTAACTTTTTTATTACGTCAATTCCTCAAATTCGAACTGTGTAACAGTTGCAATTACTCAAGCAAGGGAAGATGGAGGCCTTGGGAGATTATGTCGAATGATTCTAGAAAACCCTTATGCATATTAAGGGTTGTAATGTGGATGTTGCAGTGGATATTCTTGCTCAGAATACTAGGAGTGCCTATTTAAAGAAGGATCTTTTTACAAAGAGACCGACATCATTGGCTAGAATGATTAGTAGAGCAAGAGCCTGGGTTGCATATGACAAGTATAAATGATAATTTGGTACCCCAGAGGTTGCAGTTCCACAGAGTCAGGCCCTAGGAAGTAGAGTAAAACCTCCAGAACGCCCGTAACCTAGAGGGAGTGATTTTCCCAAAGATTTGATCAAGTTAAGGGCTTTAAGAAAGGAGATTTTGTACTGGGTAGAGAAGCAAGGTCAACATATCAATTATCCCCCCAGGCTGAGATGACCTGGGAAGTCAAGAACTTATTGTGATTTTCATAAGTGCGAGGACCATGATACAGAGGATTGTAGGCAATTAGCACAATACCTTAATAGACGGATGACAGAAGGAAAGATTGATCGCTACCTGGCTCATCGACCGAGGGAAGATAGAATGGATGAGCAATCAAAATCGACCTCCACCCCCGAGAGAAGAGAGGTATCAAGATACCCCACCGCGAAGGGGTGTGATTAATGTTATTGCCGGAGGACCGGTCAACAGAAAGTGAAAAACCGAGGGAGGTATAGACAACACTCGCAAGGATAATTTAGTGCTGTTCAGTTTTTCACATTTATCCAGACCTGCCTCGCACTCTGATACCCTCGTTATCGAAATGGAGATAAATGACTTCTTAGTCAAGCGGGTATTGGTTAACACGGGAAGCTCGGTCAACATTTTCACAAGGGCCACTTTCAATTCACTGGAGGTAGACCCAAACAGACTTCGCTTAGAATCTAACCCGGTTATTGGAATTGGAGGCCAGCTCGTGCCAGTGCTAGGAGTAATAACATTGCCAGTCGTTATCGGTAATGAAGGACCGAAGTAGAGATCGAGGGTAGAATTTCTAATTGTGGACCTGTCGCTTGCTTATAATGTTGTTTTGGGCTGACCACTAATTTACGACTCGGAGTCGGGCATCTTTTTACACCATCTTGTGCTGCAAATACTGACAACAAAGGGAATGGCCATAGCAAAGGGAGATTAGAAGCCAGCTCAGGAAACTTACATAGCATCTTTAAGGGCCGAACCTCCTATTATCGACAAAGAAGATAGAGAGCGAGTATAACCCCATGGGCAGCTAGAAACTTTGATAATTTAGCATGCCAAGGAATCGAAAATTGCGAGGGACATTCCTGACGAACCAAAGGAAGCATTGATAACGGTATTGAAGGATATCAAGGATAGCTTTGCTTGGGATACATCGGATATGACAGGTGTACCTCGGTTAGTAGCAGAGCATGAGCTCAATGTTGACCCTATCATGCCTCCGATAAAGCAGAAATGCTGGAATCATGGTTTAGAGAAACAGCAGGCAATATTTGATGAAATTGAAAGATTGCTGAGCGTTGGCCATATTAGAGAAGTCAAATACCCTGAATGGAAGGCCAATGTCGTTCTAGTGAAGAAGTCGAATGATGCATACAGAATGTGAGTCGATTACACCGACCTTAACAAGGCTTGCCCAAAGGACAGTTATCCGCTCCCAGGTACTGATTCTTTGGTGGATGCGACGATGGGTTTTGAAGCACTTTTAATGTTGGATGCGAAGGCAGGATATAACCAGATTGCGATGGCAAAGAAGGATGTAGAAAAGACATCATTTATCACTCATGAAGGGACATATTGCTACAATGTAATGCCTTTCGATCTAAAGAATGCAGGGGTGACCTATCAAAGGCTTGCTAATAAAGTTTTTGAAGATATGATCGGGATAAAGTTGAGCTATATGTGGATGATATGGTGATCAAGAGTCGGAGCATTGCTATTCACCCAAGCGATGAGGTTTTGGAGCAGCTCAACAAGTATAATTTGAAGCTTAACCCGGAAAAATGTACGTTCGGTATATCAGCAGGAAAATTCTTAAGCTACCTGGTGTCTCAACGGGGAATAAGAGCAAATCCAAAGAACTAGAATGATGTTAAAAAGTTGAATGGGAAAATCAATGCCCTCGATCAATTCATTTCATGTTCAGTGAGGCGATGTTTACCCTTTTATAAAGCAATTAAGGGAGCCAAGAATTTCAGTTGGTCGGAGGAGTGCATACTTGCATTTGACAATTTAAAGGCTTTTCTTGCTTCTCCTCCACTATTGAGCCGCCCCGTCCGGGGAGAAACATTGTATCTTTGTGTGAGCACATCGAAGGAGGCTTTGAGAATGGCATTGGTAAGAATAGAAGGAAGCGAGCAGTTCCCGGTTTATTACTGTAGTAAGGTGCTTAAAGATGTGGAATTGAGATATCCTCGCATGGAGAAAGTTGCTTACGCAGTGATAATTGCTTCGAGGAAGTTGCGACATTACTTTCAATCTCATACCATTGTGGTTTGCATAGACTTAGCTCTCAAGAAGGTCCTACAAAAACTAGAAACTTCAGGAAGAATAGCTGAGTGGGTGCTCAATTTAATGGAGTTTGATGTCCGGTTTGAACCAAGGAAGGTACTAAAGGGCCAGATTCTGGCAGATTTTGTTCAGGAGGCACTGACCATGCTTGAAAACAGATTGGTAGATGAAATTTAGAAGGTCTTTATTGATGGAAGTTCGGTGAGTGGAAAGGGCGGTGTAGGAATTCATATGCTAGGGCCTGGTGGAATTGTGATAAATCAAGCTGTGAGATTATCTTTTACTGTAACTAACAATGCGGCCGAGTATGAAGCTTTCATTCTAGCGCTTAGGATAATAAGAGCAATAAATCCTGACCAAGCCCGTATCTACAGTGATTAAAAATTAGTGGTAAATCAATTAAGTGGAGGGTATACAACCAAAGACCCATCCATGCAACAATACCTTATGGTAGTTAAGGAATTGATAGAGGAAATTAAAGCTCATGGGATGAAGCTGGAGGTTCTACACATATCAAGAGCACATAATTATGAGGTAGATAGGTTGGCAAAGGTTTCCTCGGACCCAAGTGGAGAGAACCTCATATCTTGCACAATAATGGAAATCACAAAGTCGATTGTACCTCGCCATGAGATACTTGTGGTGGAAGTTGAGGGGGGGGTCCGGTAGTTGAAGAATGGTTCGATCCAATCAAAAAGTACTTGGTCAATTCAACTTTACCAGAGGATCAAGTAGAAGCTTAAAAAGTGGTGAGAAAATCCTTCCAATATTCCATGATTGGGGAATAACTATACTGATGATCCTTATCGTACCCTTGGAAAAAATTTCTTGGAAGAAGAGATGCGGATTATGTATTAAGGGAAATCCATGAAGGGATATGTGGCGGACATGAGAAAAAGGATTCCATTGTGAGGAAGGCTCAGCTTCAAGGATTTTATTGGCTAACAATGGAGTTAGATGCAAAGGAAATGGTGCAGAAGTGCCAAGCATGTCAGGCTTACGCTCAGAATATAAGAGCCCCGCCCACCAAAATGACTGTTATCAAAGTAGCTTGGCCTTTCTCAACTTGGGGGGTTGATATCGTCAGGCCTCTTCCAGTAACACAATACCAAAGGAAGTGGATTATAGTTGCGGTCGATCATTTTTCAAAGTGGGTCGAGGCCGATCCCATATCATCCATATTGCCTAATCAAGGGATCTAATTCTTCAATAAGAATATCATAACCAGTTATGGCATTTCGCATACAATTAAAACTGACAATGGTACACAGTTTCAGTGTGAAGCTTTTAAGGCCTATTGTGAGGGCTTGCGCATCAAGTTAAGATTTTCTTCTATGTCCTATCCACTATGCAATGGCATAACTGAAGTCACCAACCAAACTATCCTTGATGGGGTGAAAACAAGAAGTCTATAAAATGGATCAACATGGGTGGATGAGCTTCCTCATATTTTGTGGTCGTACCGAACGACACCAAGAACGGCCATAGGAGAAACTCCATTTCTTTTAACTTATGGAAAAGAGGCGGTCGTACTAATAGACATTGGGACACCCAGTGAGCGAGTGTCCCACTATGTCAGTCAAGAAGATAATGCAGTCAAATTAAGAAGCAATCTTGATGCTCTTGAGGGTCGGCGTGAATTGGCTTATCAAAGAATGACGACCTACAAACAAAGAGTAGCCTCGATCTTTAACAAACATGTAAAACCCCGGACTTTCCAAGTTGGTGAATTGGTGCTTCGGAGTACAGAGGCTTCAAGAACAAGGATCGGTTAAGGGAAATTTGGGATCAATTGGGAAGGCCCATTCAAGGTTACTTAGAAGATCGGTTCAAATACATAGAAGATTTAAGACTTAGAGGGCAAAGTTTTACCTCGGACATGGAATGCCAGAGCTTTAATAAAATTTTATGTCGATCAATGAGAACGTTGTAATACTTTGATCAGATTAATAAAGCCTCTTTTCAAACAGTATATTATCTTAGATTGGTTTTATTTAAACTTATTGTCTATTTAAAAGAGAGATCCTAAAAGGATCCCATTGAGAAAAACATATTATTTATTCAAAAGAGGGATCCTAAAAGGATCCCATTGAACAAAAATAAATCCTTTTGTTTCGTCAAAAGAGGGACCCACAAGGTTCCCATTGCTAAACAACAAAGGATAATATAAAGGATTAATACTAATTATGTTAATGAATATAGAACATTGTTTTAAAAAACAAAAGCAAATTATAATTAAGGTGCAGAGGTGTGAGCATGGGATTTTTACTCCCGACTCACGAGTTCGATGATGAAGTTGTAATTCTTCCCTTGTTAGCTTTTTTCACATTTTGCAAGGTCCTAAAATTGTCTGGGAATCATCTGCCTTGTTTCTTTAGGCTTTCTTTTCTTAAAAAAAGCCCAAGCCCAAAATGAAAACCCAGCCTGGCCATGCAATGTCTTTAATGACATCTCAATGTCGTTAATGACATTGCAATATCATTAACGATATGGCCAATGTCGTTAAAGACATTGAACATGCACAATTAAGAGAACACGATTTTTTATAGATGTAGTATAATGTGATTCAATAAGAAATAAGCAACTTATCCCAAACCCGAATCTCTGTGTCTTGGTAGGCCGTCCCCCGGACGTTAAGCCTCACAAGACTCTAATTCCTGGAAGAGCTAATCCAGGTGGTGACTCCACACTAAGAGACGATGGATTCGGGTTCGAACCGATATGAATAAACATTTTCACCTTCTCTTCAAAACCTTTTCCCGGGTTCGCGACCCAGCGCGCATCTCTTTTTCAAACACCCCGGTGGACCGCGCTTCTTATCCCGCGCGCTCTCGGCCCACCTCTCCGTGTCGTTCGCTCATAGTGGCGACTCCGCTGGGGACTTTTGCTAAAAAACATATTTTTCAAAGGTTTTAGATTTTGGATAAGTGCCGAAAATTATTGATCACATTATTCCATTTTTCCTTAATTATAACATATTCATTCTGAAGCATATGCATTAGATGGCTTAGCCTTTAAGATTAGGGTGCCCTATTTTACCGAGAAGCTTGTGAAAGTATACTTCGTGACCCCCTGCTGATCGAAGGAACTTAGCGAGTGGATCTCTTGTTGCCATATTGCATGTACCTCCCTCGTTCACACCTATTTAGGGAGAGGCTTGGAGTGTATCTTAGTGCAACAAGAACCTTCTACATCAACAACCCATTTACAACCCTCATGTAAATAACCCATATGCATTTTCCCTTAGGTGTTACCCTATAAACGACCATGCATTATATTTGCCTGCAGGTGCGCTCCTTAGTATCTTCATGGTACTAAGATGAACCAAACTTGAGATAGAGATTAGCCAAAAACCCTCATACGCGGGAGACATAAAGTTGGAAGTGATATGTTGTGTGTTATGTGCTATGTGTTCATCACATCACCACATTTATTTTGCGAAAAGCATCATGCTAACCCATGATTTGTTGTGCAGACACGAATTATACACACACATGTCATTAGCTTGGCACCGTATACCTAGAGTTAGGAAGACACGACATGACAGTGTCACCTAAGATTAGGGCCACCCACGACTGTGCCTTCGCACTCAAACCTCTTGAAATAACGAATTCCCAAGCCGTAGGGTACAACACATTATACTCAAATTCAGACTCACCGAAAACAACCCCTGGAAGTTAACTCTCAAAGCCAAAAATGTGTTATCACTTGGATAATACGCAACCCCATTGTTCATTTTCGGTTCATTTGTTTCAACAGGATTGGCAAACTCACCACCATTTCTCACCAAAATGACATCCATTTACTTATTGCCATCTGGGTAATACAGTAAACGTTGTTAGTTTGTTTCAACTAGATTGGCAAACTTACCCCATTTCTCACTAATATGACATTCCTTTTTTACTTATTGCCACCGGGGTAATACAGTGAATATTGTTTATGACTAGTTTGCTTCAACTGGATTGGTAAACAAATCACTTTGTTAATACATGACCTCTTTGTCTTTTTTTGTTTGTTTACTTCAACTGGATTGGCAAACTTACCACCTTCCCTTCGCTAAAATGGCATTCCTCTTACTTATTACCACCTAGGCAGTACTATAAACCTTAGTCAAGTATAGTTTGTTTCAACTGGATTGGCAGACACACCACTTGTTAAATACACACCCTTTTAACATTTTCGGTTTGTTTGTTTCAATTGGATTGGTAAACTTACTACCTTTTTTCCGCCAAAATGGCATTCCTCTTACTTACTACCACCTGGGTAGTTCGGAAAACCTTAGTCATGGTTAGTTTGCTTTAATTGGATTGGTAAACATACCTCGCATCCCTAGGATACAACCCCAAAGATAACTTTGAAATGCTTATTACTGCTCGAGTAATAGGCAAACCCCCCGGTTTGTTTCGAAAGGGTTGGCATACCCCATTTACCTTCAGCAATAACTTTCTACTCATCATGGCATACTAACCCTTGTGAATGCAGCCCTAACATTAAACATCTCACGCATTTCTCGCATCACAAGTCATGTCACGAATCTTACATGCACATCTAACCCTCTGCTTCTGTATCTTAGCTAGGAAGAGGCTTGCTCACTGCCTAGTCCGTGTTTCCCTAATTATGGTCAATCTAGAGGGGGTTCCGTACACTGACTCAAGTGAGGACTCGGGTTCAGACTCAGATTCAGTTCCATGCATTGTTATGGCCAATCCACAAGAAGAAGGCGCAAGGGAAGATCACCCTGTCCTGATGAGATAAAATTCTCAACAGTTGTTGGTGAGAACCGAGATTGCAGCTGCCTTAGATGCCTTTGCCAATAGTGAATAGCTAGCATCGCTCATTCGCCTACATATCGGGAGGGCCCAGAACGCAGCGTCCAACCCGGAGGCCACCTTTTACAATGCCAATCCAACAAGGGAACCTCCCACCTCACACATGGTGCCCCCGACTGCCTTTTATCAGTTTGGGGTTGGACAAAGTCAGCTGAACTAGGCTTCAATTAGGCAGCCAGGATATAACTTCTCCAATCCTTCCCAATACTTCTAGGGGTAGCCTGTCCAGCTGACATTTGCATCAGGGCCTTTCTACCAAGGAATGACCTAACACCTGTTCCTAACTGGAATATGTCAGCCACCTCACAATTCCAGGCACCTCAACTGCCCCACTTTGCGGTATATCCCCAAGGACAATATGGCTCTTATCCAAGCACAAGGAATGCCATCCTCCAACAACTAGGAATGGTGAAACTATGACAATAATACTTAGCCACTCACAATAGTCATCCCATGATTTCATACTCAGCGCAACCAATAATCTGGGATGAAGATAGCTTAACCCCAAACTTCGCAATACCGCAGTTTGAGAAGTACGTAGGATCTGGTGATCCACGCGCTCCTTTGACACATAATTAAATGGTGATGAGAGCATTAAGGGTCAGCGAACGGATGATGGCTAAGCTCTTTGTCGTCACCTTGGGCCACCCAGTCAACGAATGGTACAACCACCTTCCGCTGGACATAACTACCGATTGGAATAGCCTCGCTTAAGCCATGCTGGGGCATTACGATTTCAACTCTTAAATGGAAACCACCAACATCTGGAAGCTATAAGGCAGGAGCAGGGTGAGAACTTCAAATCCTATTATACACGCTAGATGGCCACACAAGTCAGGCTTCGGGCTCGCTTAACTCTACCAGAGATGATAACTAAGATTCTAGACGGTGCACTGCCACCATACAGGAACAAATTTGGATCATACATCTTCTCGAGCTATCAAGAAGTGTTTGAGAAGGCAGATAGGATGGAGCACTTCGAGTCCCAGGAGCACTTTGAATCGGAAGAATAACACATGCTTGATTATGTAATAATTTAGCATTTAGCTACTTTGCCCACAGGGCTTTTGAATTTTTAATTGAGCTTTGTTTATTTGCGTGATATTTTAGCAATGACATCACGCATTCTCTTAAGCATATACATATTGTTTTTAACACATATGACACATTAATTCATGAAATTAATTTGGGTATAAATGGATTCCCCACAATAATTTCAAATGATTTGACTCTTGAAAGAAAGTGAGAGATAAATACATGTACTTAGACAACGCGTGATAGCAATTGCCTCATCATACAAGGATCTCCAAGCACGAAATGTCCATTGACTCATCCAAAGATTAAAAATATTGGAGCTAGAATAAGGCCGAAATGTTGGACCACAACAATCGGTGCTACGCCACAAAGGAGTCGGATCGTTAAACACGTCAACAACTCCGTCACACAGATCACCATCATTCATGGGATAATCAAACAAGAGTCAATGCTAAAGATAAGAAGGAGTCAGATTGTTGAACACGTCAACAGTCCCTTCACATGGCTTGCTACTATTTGTGGGGAAATCATCGCACCATCAAAGGAAACACCGATAATCAAGACTTTTCATCACATACACCTCAAGCCATCAAAGTGGCGCGAGCACCAACCAATCGGTCAGAAACGCTGAATGAGACCACAACTGAAGTCATGAACATGGATGGTGATTGATCTACCAAATCAACCAAGTCTTACACAATTGCTATCACGCATGGGTGAAAGAAATAAATCGGTGAAAAGTAGTACGAACAAAAAATATATTTGTATTTAGCCTGTCAATTAACATTCGGTTAGTTGAGCAAAAATTAAGGCCTATTTTCAAAACATAAAAAGAATGGTCCGCTAAGTTGAAAACCCGAAAAGGGCGGCTCAGGTAAAACTTAGGACATCGAGAGAACCACATTGGTTAGAAAACCCGAAAAGGCTAATCAATGGTAGGAGTCAAATCATTTGAAACATTTATACCCCTGTTAAGTTCATCAATGAATTGTCATTTTTGCTGAATCTTTATGCATATGCTTATTTTCATTGCTTGCATGTCAATGGTAGAATATCGCAAGTGAACATCCAAAAAATAAAAAATAAAAGAAAGAAAAATAAGTCTGCTGGATTGAAAACCTGAAAGGGCGGTCCAGGAAAAAATTAGGACAAGGTTCGATAGATTGAAAACCCGCAAGGGCGATCTATGCAAAACTTAGAACCAAACCAACGTCAAAATCATCATCCCCTCCTTGTAACGGTACGTGCATGGCATTATATACCTCTAACACTTCAGATAAACAGCTTCCAAATGATCATCGCCAACACAGTGCATAACCAATGACTAATCCAGACTTTAATCAAACCAGATCCAAGCTTTGAACTCGAATCTGATTCAACAAACCCATGGTTGTCGCTCTGAGGTAGTCATCCATGGAATCCCTAACAAGACAAATCCTGGGGGCACTCATGCACCATCAAAAGAAGGTATAAACTTAGAAACCTTCGAAAGGCCCCTCATGCAATGAAGCTTCTGCTATCGATCGGGCACAATACTCCAAAGCCAATGACAACTGCAACAGATGAACATACATCATATGATAAATATTGTTCATTCATAAAGTCATTCATACATGCATACACATCATGTTACTTACAGGTCAAGGCGATGTTAAAACCTGGGCAACATCGTCCTTGTAAACAAGAACCTTCACCTCTACAGGAGGAACCTACAAACAAGACGATGACCCATTCAAGCCTAAAGTCAATTCAAGCCTATTTCGGCCTCCTATAAGCAGCATTACAACATCACAAAAACCTCCCAAAACAACAGAGCAGCCATCGAGACATCCTCGAAAATCTCAAACTTAAATTTCTTTGCCTATCATGGGCCTGAAGAAAAATTTCTCAGAACCCTCATGTTTTAATTCTTGATTGAAGGGGTAAAAAAATTTTTGCTTTCAGCAATCTCAATCAAGGAATTAAAACATAGGTCACAAGTATCTACTAATAAAATTCCTCGTTCTTGCAGGTACCCCTTCAACTCACAAGGGGTATCCAATCCAGACCGCAACAATCAACCATCCCACGGTGGATTTCAACAAAGACTCACAGCAGTCAACATATCATCAAAGGCATAGAGCACACGTCTTTCATCCTTTCCCCGGTAGTTCCAAAGGTCACACTCAACCCATGGTCAACTCACAAGGGGCATCTACATCAGACTTTCCACAGTCAGCATACCGTCTGGGACTTTCTACAGTCCGAATCTTTTTCCATCTTTTTACAATCAATGGACTTTCTACGGTCCACATCCTTTTTCGACTTTTTTACAGTCACTGAACTCCTTGTAGTTCACCATTTTTAGACATTTTTCGAATCATCTGAACTTTCTACATCCTGACTTTTTTATAGTCACTGAACTTCTTGTAGTTTACCATTTTTTGACTTTTTTACAATCGCCAAGCCTCCTACGGTTCACCATTTTCAGACTTCTTACATTCGAATGAACTTCCTGCAGTTCGCCATACCTCTAGACTTCCTACAGCCGAATGAACTCACTGTAGTTCGCCATACCTTCGAACTTCTTACAATTCACCACTTGAACTTCTTACAGTTCACCATTTGAACTTCCTACAGTTCACCACCTTGAACTTCTCATAGTTCACCACTAGAACTTCCTACAATTCACCAGTTGGACTTCTTATAATTCACCATTTGAACTTCGTATAGTTCACCCCTTGAACTTCTCATAGTTCACCAAACGAACTTCCTACAGTTCACCACCTTGAACTTCTCACAGTTCACCTTGAACTTCCTAGAGTTTGCCACTTTTTTCCTTTCAGGCTTCTTATAGCCGAACGAACTTCTTACAGTTAACCACTTGAACTTTTTACAGTTCACCAAATGAATTTCTTATAGTTCACCATATTTTTAGACTTCATACAGTCGAATGAACTCAATGTAGTTCACCATCTTACAGTCACTGGACTCTCGGTATTTCGCCACAGCTTCAGACTTCTTATAGTCAAAGAACTTCCTACAGTTCACCATCCACGAGGGGCGTCAAGAGACCAATCCTCGAAGGACACACCAAGAAGAAAGCTTCCAGCCATCATCCCCAATGAAGTACCAACCGTGACTGGGCAGGTATCGTCTCTAATCTCATACTGATCTCATATCAGTAATGATCCCATGAGGGGCAGTTTGTGAGCATAGGATTTTTACTCCTGACTCGCGAGTTTGATGATGAAGTTGTAATTCTTCACTTGTTAGCTTTTTTCACATTTTGCAGGGTCCTGAAATTGTCTGGGAATCATCTGCCTTGTTTCTTTAGGGTTTCTTTTCTTAAAAAAAGCCCGAGCCCAAAATGAAAACCCAATCTGGTCATGCAATGTCGTTAATGATATCGCAATGTCGTTAACGACATCGTAATATTGTTAACGATATGGCCAATATCGTTAACAACATTGAATTGGTAGACAGACCAAAAAGCCAATTTCTTCATCTTTTAGTTAGCAAGACCTAAATTTAACGCATAATTCAGGGTTTTCTCCACCCAACACCCTATCAACATGATTCCATCCAACATCATGCATGATTAAAGGAAGAAAA
The DNA here is from genome assembly GCA_949673415.1 of Euphorbia schlechtendalii. Taxonomy (NCBI): domain Eukaryota; kingdom Viridiplantae; phylum Streptophyta; class Magnoliopsida; order Malpighiales; family Euphorbiaceae; genus Euphorbia; species Euphorbia schlechtendalii. The sequence goes on along the minus strand of CATIWQ010200106.1, from coordinate 5,006 downwards.
AGAGGGAAAAGATAAAAATAAGTGGGTGAGCCAACTTGGACTTCTTGGATTGAAGGGAGCCCCATAAGGGGGCTGAATTTGCAGCAAAGAAAGGGGGAATAGCTCAGAATATTTCTAGCAAGAAGAAGGAATGAGCAAAAAACCAAGTATAGAGCTCTCACCAAACAAAAAAAATCGAAAACTCACAAGTTTTAGTTTTTCAAGTGTTTTTAAGCCTAAATCTAAGGGAAGAAGGACTCCTACCTCTCTTCCTCTCCTTACAAGCCAAATCCCGGAAGCCTAGCCTTTCCGCCAAGAGGAGATCTCTACTCTCCATTTTTGCCAGAAATCGCAAAACCGAACCAAAGAAACAAGGAGGACTTTCTAGGTACTTTCGTGGACTAAGAAAAGTGGATTCATGGCTATGGTGTAAGCCTCTAAGTTCTTAGAGTTTGTACTTATGTTTATATGCTTTCCTTTTTAAAGTTTCATTTTATTTTCGGTTGTTTCCCGTTTCCGCGCACCATTCTGTTTTTAGTGATTTTCAGTATGATTTTGAATTTTTTGAGTATTTACTTTGCATAGACATACTCTAAACATCCTGAGCTTTCTGGAATGATAAAGATCATCAAAATCCATTAAGTATAACGAAAGTTATGATGGTTTGAAGTTTTGGATCTTGTTTTTGCTATTTTCATGCAGGTCTGGAAACTCGATATCGTTAACGATATCACCTGATACTTTTAATGATATTGCCTAATGTCGTTAACAATATTGGCCCAGGCAAAATGCAGTTTTACTTTGTTTCGCTCTGTTTCGAATCGTTTAAGCTCGGAATGACCCGCTGGGACTCTTCTGACTTTAGAAATGCATCATTGGGGGTAAAAAACCTCCAAATTGTAATTATTTAGAATTTATAAATTATTTATTAATGTATTAATATGTTAATTAAGATTTGAAGTAGCAACGGAAGCGCTTCGGGTCATTCATATCGATATCGCCCTTCATAGGGAAGTCGATAACGATATAAATGACATCGTTACAGTTGTTAACCCAAACGATGACTATATTATGCATGTTTGGCCTAGATTTATCTTTCTAAATGTTGTTTTAGGTCACCTCCATGAAGGGAATAAAAGGCGTTCCCGGATAACAGTCCTCACCACATTGCCATGCGATCATTTTCACTAATAAAATCAACCAACATACATGTAAATAAAAATGAACCATTTTTCATTTTAATCACTTTAAACCATCAATGTTTTGATTAAGCCATATGGGTTTCACTAAAATCAAATCGAACATACGTGCCATATCTTGTGCTAACCTTTGTGGATGCAGGTTAGATGTATGCCTAGGGATTTATCTTCTTTCGGGTATTGCAAGTATTTTTACGGGGAATCGTAATTAATAGATTAGGTAGGCGGTTGCATCCCTTGAGTTTTGTAATTTATTAATTTACTTTTCCGCATTTACTTAATGCTTGATGGATTTACTGCTTTCCGCATGTGTTTTAAATCATGCATTTCAAACTCAAAATGACTTAAGTGCGAATATGCACAATTAAGAGAACATGGTTTTATGTAGATGTAATATAATGTGATTCAATAAGAAATAAGCAACTTATCCCGAACCCGAATCTCTGTGTCTTGGTGGGCCATCCCCCAGACGTTAAGCTTCACAAGACTCTAATTCCTGGAAAGAGCTAATACAGGTGGCGACTCCACACTAAGAGACGGTGGATTCAAGTTCGAACCAATCTGAATAAACATTTTCACCTTCTCTTCAAAACCTTTTCCCGGGTCCACGACCCGGCGTGCATCTCTTTTTCAAACACCCCGGTAGACTACGCCTCTCATCTCTCACCCTCTCGGCCCACCGCTCCGTGTCGTCCGCTCACAGGAGGTCGCATTATCATTAATCTCTTCTTATTCAGACAAGTTCGAGGTCACCCATGAATGATAAGATGGCTCCTTCGCCTCTTCTTCTGCAACCTCTTCCTCAATCACTTCTTCCTCGTTAACATCAGCTTCATTTTCATCTCCAAAAAGTCGTACATATTCTTCCCAAAATTGTACTGGGTCATCCAGCTCGGGCTTCGCAACTAAAGCGAGGGGATTAAGGTTTGCTTCAGGAAATAACTCCCTTGCTTTATTAAGAAAATTGATGTGGACGTTGACACGATATCGATTCCATTGCTCCATCAGTCTTGATTCCTTCTTCTAAAAGTGATGTTTTAGAGCCCGATAGCGAGCCAAGGCATTATAGGAGGCTCAATCACTACTCAATCTCGCTGCCTCGACCTCTCCCAACTTAACAGAAAATGTTGCTTCGTTCTCTTTAAATCTATGGCCATCCTCGATCAAAGCTTTGTTTTTCATTTTAAGACCTTCCACAATTATGTTTTTCTCTACCAACACGACCACACCATCTACCTAGGCTTTGGCAATGGCATCACGAGCACAATCCAACTCTTCTGCCAGCTTCAAATTTGATTGGGAAAGCTCTTCTTTAGCTTTAATGGTAGATGTCAACTCCGCCATGGCTACTTCATTCATAGAAGAAAGGCGTTTGTTGGCCTCGGTCAATCCCTTTTTATCTTTTATCAAAGCTTTGATCTTGGCACCCCGGTCATGTGGCTTTTCATCCAGGAAGATAGAGTGGGAGAAGCACTGAAAAATGGGGATAACAAGTGTGAACAAATAACTATACATAAGTCGTATTCAAATATCATATTTACGGAGGAAATACCTCAAGGAGATGAGCCCGATGCTGAGAGGAAACTTTCGCATTATTCTTCTTCTTGAGCGAAGGAACCTCGCTTGGGAAACCGGTGAGCTCACCTAATTTAGAGACAACCTTATCATCTAATTTCAAATCTGATCCGAGCTCGGCTTCCCAGGCCTAAAGGAAAAAGATAAAATTAAGAAGATTGACAAATAGATAGAACAAAAGATTTCTTATTTGAATGAATTATACCTTCAAAATGTCAACCGGAGTATAAGACGAGATTTTTAACTTCTTGCTTGGAGGCGAGGTCACTTCTACATTCTTCTCACTGCACCACTTGATGTCACGTGATCCAAACTACCAAGCACCTATAAGATAATCAATGTTAGAGGACTAAGCCAGGTCTGTCCGGCGTAGCCACTCCGATGCTAAAGTTGGATAAATGGGAGAATGTGTGATAAGTAATGTAATAAGAAGTTTGAGTATATATTTGCGTACCTTGCTGGTTGAGTATTCCAGGCCTTATATATGAGACTATATGACCGTTGTCATAAATGTGGGAGTTATAATTGAGTCTTAATGAGCCTGTCTGTAATGGTTCCAACATCTCTTTTCTGTATTTGAATGATTGTCACATGGCTCTCTCAGTGGAAGCCACGTGTTCCTTGCCTTTTGGGCTGCGTTATGGGCTCATGGGCCTACAATGCATACTCTGTTATCATTGGGTATCCAAATTGGTGGGATGATAGGATAAAAAAATGAAACACTTCTCACAGTGGTAAGGCTGCCACCGCCGGGGGTAACTTAGTGGTCACCAGTAACGGCGGCGGCGGCCCAAGAAATGGCGGAGATGGGAGTAGTGAGAGAGTGGCCATAGCGGCTGCTAATGACCAAAACCCTAAGGAGATCGATTATGAAGGTAAAGGGTTTGGGAATTTTTTCCCAAACCCTTCCATTTTAAATTCATTTCAAATTAGCCCCAAATTAATTTCTTGCTAAAAAATTAAGCCCCCAAAACAAGATTGTTCTGAAATTAACCCTACACAAAGGATTTCCTCCCTTAATGGACCCATAAAAGCCCAATCCTTTGCAAACCTGGTCCAGAATTGTAATTCCAAAAATACTTTATGGATTTTTGACTGTGGTGCTACAGATACTATGACTTATGACCTTGATGATATTAATCATCGAACTAAGCCCAGGAAAACTCATGTTATAGCTGTCAATGGGGAAAGTATTCCTGTAGAAGGAGCTGGTTCCATCAACATTTCACACACTTTAAAATTATCAAACTGTCTTTTAGTTTCGTCCTTATCACATAAGTTGTTATCCATTAGCCATGTTACTAAGGAACTCAATTGTATTGTTCTAATGCATCCAACATTTTGTGTCTTACATGATATCAGGATATGAATGATTATTGGACGTGGCACTGAGCGTCAAGGATTGTATTACGTGGATGAAGTAACCCACCATAATACTATGATGTTGGCCCATGGAACGGCAAACGGGGAAGCTTGGCTCTGGCATAGAAGATTGGGACACCCATCCACGGGTTATCTGGACCTTTTATTCCCTAATCTTTTTAGTTCCAAAAATACTTTGCATTGTGAAACATGCGTGTTGGTAAAAAGTCATAGACAAATAGTGCGAATAATACCAAAGTTGATTATACCTTTCGACTTAGTTCATTTAGATGTTTGGGGTCCATCACCTGTCATTGGTGGGAAAACTTTTCTATATTTTCTTATGTTTGTTGATGATTGCACACGTATGACCTGCGTATATTTTTTGAAAAACAATTCTAAAGTTGTAGAAAAATTTATTCAGTTCTTCACAATGGTCAAAACACAATTCAAAAAAAACCACTCGTATCTTACGATCTGACAATGGGGGGGGGGGGAATTTGTTAATACATCCATGAAGTCCTTCTGTCTAAACCAAGGTCTATTCCACCAAACCACATGTCCACATACTCCTAAACAAAATGGTGTAGCTGAAAGAAAAAAAATAGAATTCTCCTAGAAATGACCCGAGAACTCATCATTGAATCTAGAGTCCCAAAAAGTTTTTAGCCTGAAGCCCTAGCCAAATCCACTAATCTTCTTAAACAACTTCCCAAAAAAATCCTTAACCTTTAAACACCAATCGAGACCTTAGCCAAACACACCAAAATACCCCCACAATTAACTCTTCAACCCAAAATCTTTGGTTGCTCTATTTTTGTTCATATCCCAAAAACAGAGCGAACAAAGCTCGACCCATGTACCTAGAAATGTGTCTTTGTTGGGTACGAG
>CATIWQ010200072.1:0-16443 GCA_949673415.1 Euphorbia schlechtendalii | reverse complement strand
TTATCACCATGGAATAAGTTTTGTTTATTGATGGCAAAGAATCTAGTAACAAGATTTGACTCCTCATAGAGTCAAAAAAATCACTTAATCTCATTAGATACTGCAGAACCTTATCTTCTTCAAAAGAAACCATTAGTTGCTACAAGATACTTCTATAATTGCATTTTGGAATTTGCCTGAGAAATGCAAAATCCTCCCATAGGTGCTTGATTTACAAGAAGTACTACATCACTGACATGTTTCCTTACTCGTTTGTTTGGAGATTCTCATAGATGATCTTGCACAATGAACGAAGAGAGATGTCAAACTCAGAGAGAAAAGCTAGTATGAAGAGTGTGTAGAATAATGAGATAGGGTAGGCCTATATATAGGGAAAAAGGGGGAGTGTTTGACTCCCCCTCAAAAACAAAGTGGGATGGGTTTATCCCATCCCACTTGGCGGGTTAGCCGCGTGGGAGTGGGTCACTAGGACCTGCAGGCTAACCCGTAAGTCCAATCTGTAAGGCAAGCCCTTGCGGGCGTGCCTTGCTACCGCAAGCCCATGGTTACCGGTTGCCGGCGTAGCCTAGCGGGTTTGCACTACAAGCCCATGCAAGCGCTGACATGGGCAGAGCATGAGGGCTTGTAATCCGCTAGCACGTGCGGGCTTAGCCCACACGCTAGCAACCCATGAGCTTTTCAACTCGCGGGGCAGCCGCATAAGCCTCACTTCGAACAACCCATGTTCATTTGGGGCCTACTTGCAACAGGAAAAATCCCTTGCTACGCTCTGTGCAATATTTCCTTATTTTCTCTTTTTTCTCTTTAATTATTAATTCGGTCCAACCAATTAATAATTCTTCTAATGAATTCGACAACTTATATTTTCGGCATAGACCCAGTCTATAGGTTGTTTACTTTGTCCGATAGAGACCCAAAGTGTGTGACCTTATAGGATCCTAAAGTATTGAGTCACTAGATGTTAACCTAAACTTGGCTTCCCATCCGAGAACCTTTAGGCTCAATGTTCTAGATTGATATAGAACCTGATAGCTCTAAACTATCAAATGGGATTTCTAGCAAAGGTGTATGATCCCCCGATACTTGGAACATCACGTGTTTGTGACTTGATCTGGTTCTGCAGTAGTGACTAATAAAATACACTCCTTCCGTCAGGTTAAGTACAATCTAGTTTATTGAGCTCGGATTAAGTGTTAGCTCATGTAATAGTCGTAGCTATCCCGAAATTAGACTTGTCCACAAAGAACACCACTTAGTCATTATGTATCAATATTGACTAGAAACTCGTACTATCAATCTTATACTCTAATCAGAGGTTTATGAGTGTGTCACTTCAACAAGGGGCCATAAGGTGCATCTCCCATTATATCACTATATCAAGATCGATGGATCCCATCTTGACTACTCGGCTTACCAACATGTGATCATCACTATACCCATAATCAGACGTGTCATCCTGATTGCTAGGGTATGAATAAGTATGACCCAAAGTATAGCAACTCCTACACAAGGTAACTAGTATCTCAAGCTTGAGGATACTTGTACTGCTATTGTAATAAGACATGACACCAACACATGGATATAGTTATTTTTAAGTGTTTATCTTATAGCGATCTCCAATATATTACCCGAATACATACATGTGTTAACTCAAGGTACTACCTTCATCTTGTGATATCAGCTGCTTGGATCTAATCCAAGGAGTAAGCCTATACATGTTAGTCTATCCACTCCATTGATATCCAATCTCATATAAACTATCACTAGAGATTTAGACTATTCATAGTAACATGTATGTGTAGTTCTCACACCACATAGCTCCCACTATGTCCAAGCACTTTTACGCTATGAAGTAGTCACGGACTTTGTCTCATCAATGCACATATACATATTTAATACTATACATATATGATACCAGCGAGATACATAAATAAACAGAAAGCACTGATAAGTAACAAAGATGTCTTAATTATTATTAATAATAATGTGAAACTATTTTTACAATATAGCTAATAAAGATATATCGCCCTAATTACCTCTAGGGCATACATCATGTCTAACAAACTCCCACTTGCACAAGAGCCAATTGCCCATGTTGGTTATGTTTAACTTGAGTCAATGGCTTAGTTGACCCATCCACTAGATTCTTATCCGTTGTGCTGTATTATAAATTTATATCTTTTATGCTATCATCTCTTTAACAAGATAGTACTTTCAGAGTATACGTTCATTTCTGTGACAATACCAAGGTTCCTTTTTGCTTGAGCAATAACCCCATTGTTATTGCAATAGACCGCTATTGGATTTACAATGTTGGACAACACACCGAGATCCCCAATAAATCCATTAAGCTAGATAGCTTGCTTAGCTGCTTCTGAAGCAGCTAAATACTCAAATTTTATGGTTGAATCGGCAGTCGTATCTTGTTGGAAACTTTTCCAAACAACTGCCCCTCCGTTTAACATAAACACATAACTTGACTAGGACTTATAATCATCCATGTCAGACTGAAAATTCATGTTAGTGTATCCCTTCAAAGTGAGATCACCTTCTCCACATACTAAAAGCATATCCTTAGTCCTACATAAGTACTTGAGGATAGTTTTAACGATCATCTAATGCTTCTCACCTAGGACAGATTCAAATTTGCTCGTGACGCTCAACGCATGTGAGATGTCAGGCCGAGTGCATACCATAGCATACATGATGGAACTTATAGTTGAGGCATAGGGTATTCCATTCATGCACAGTCTCTCTTCTTGTGTTCTCGGACACTCAAATTTAGAAGTTTAATCCCATGAGACATTGGGAGACAACCCTTTCTTAGCTACTCATTTTTAAATCTAGCCAAAACCTTGTCTATGTACGTACTTTGCGAAAGACCTAGCAACCTTCTGGATCTATCTCGGTAGATCTTTATACCGAGTATAAAAGCTACGTCTCTAAGGTTTTTCATGGAGAACTTCTTTGGCAACCATGACTTAACATTCTGAAGAAAAGGAATACCATTACCTATTAATAATATGGCATCGACATATAATACAAGGAAAATGATCTCACTCTAGCCTTCTTATATACATAGGGCTCATTAGCATTTGACACAAAACTAATTTCTCAGATTATCTCGTTAAACCTAACATTCTAACTCCTCGATGCTTGCTAAAGTCCATAAATGGACTTCTACAACTTACATACCTTTGAGCCATCCTTGGATGTAAAACCCTCGGGTTGTGCCATAAACACATCCTTATCCATATTCTCGTTAAGGAATGATATCTTCACATCCATCTGCTAAATCTCCTGATCGTAATGAGCGGCGATGGCAAGGAGTATCTTGATAGACTTAAGCATGACCACCGGTGAAAAGGTCTCATCATAGTCAATGCCTTCTTTTTTACTGTACCCTTTTGCAACCAGCCTTGATTTATAGGTAACTATGTTACCGTCCATGTCAGTTTTCTTCTTGAAAACCCACTTGCATCCTATGGGCCTAATCCCACTTGGAGCATCAATCAAGCTCCAGACTTGATTTTCGTACATGGATTCCATCTCTGACCTCATGGTTATAAGCCATTTATCAGATTCTAAGCCTCCCATTACCTCCTTGTAAGTCCTGGGCTCATCATCTTCCATAAGGAAGAGATTCTTATCATCAGAGATCAAAAACCCATATCGCTCGAGAGCGATTAGAGCCCAAACTGACCTATGCAATATCGTAGTTATAATAGGTTATTACATGCTTACACTATCTTATATCACAGGTGTAGGTATAATTAGTTGATTATCTGTTTGATCTTCTTGAGTGCTCAGCTCAAGATTGCTCCCACTAGCATTCGCAAGTATATGCTCCTTCTCAAGAAATTGAGCATTTTTGGAAACAATGACTTTTTGTTCCTTGGGATCAAAGAAGGTATACCCTATAGTCTCCTTAGGGTAACTTACAAATAGAGACCTGTCAAACTTAGCACCCAGCTTATCTGAACTTGTCCTCTTTACGTAAGCAGGACATCCCCAAACTCTTAAGCGAGAAATAGCAGGTTTCTTACCATACATTAACTCGTGTGGAGTTTGATTAATTGATTACGCTCTCAAGTGCATAACCCCAAAAGGATCTGCTAAGTTCTGCTTGGCTCATCATGGACTGAACCATATCAATTAGGGTTTGATTCCTCCTTTTTCACACTCCATTGTGTTGGGGTGTATAAGGAGGTGTCCACCAAGATAAAATACCATTATCCCTTAGATAATCTTGAAACTCTTGGCTTAAGTATTCACCACCACGATCAGATCGAAGGGTCTTGATACTTTTCCCAAGTTATTTCTCCACTTCTGTTTTGAACTCTTTGAATTTCTCAAAACTTTCAGACTTGTGCCTCATAAGATACAATTAACCATATCATAAGTAATCGTCGATAAAGGTTATGAAGTAGAAGAAACCCTCATGTGTCTTAACACTCATTGAACCACATACATCGGAATGTATTATTCCAAAAAACTAGTAGAATGATGTCCCTTTCCTTTGAAAGGTTTCTTAGTCATCTTCTTTTTTAAATAAGGTTCGCACGCACCATAGGATACCGATTCCATTAGGCCTAAGTCTCTACATTTGTGTAACTTAGTTAAGCGAGTCTCATTTATATAGCCTAGATGACAGTGCCATAAGTATGAGGATTCCTCATTATCTAATCTCAATTTATTAACAATTTTCATATTTAGAATTTTGGTTTTAGTATCTTGAACATAAATGTCATCCATAGATATTCCACAAGCATAAAGAACATTATCACGTTGAATTTGACATTTATTATTAGAAAATAAAATTTCAAATCCCTTTGTTGCTAAAAGTGCAATAGAAATAATATTCTTAGTGACAGTAGGAATATAATAGCAATTGTTCAAAACTAAAACTAGGCCACTAGGTAAACAAATGCTATATGTCCCTACAGCTATTGCAGTAACCTGTGCTTCATTTCCCACTCTTAGGTCCATTTCCCTCTTTGCAAGCCTCCTACTATTCCGCAATCCCTGCATAGAAGTACAGATATGAGTTCCACAACCAGTATCTAATAACCAAGTAGACTCATAGGGAACTGTAGAGAAACTCTCTAGTATGAACATACCTAAAGCAGATGCCTTACTTGGCTTCTTCTTCACTTGTTCAGAAATCTAAACCTTGCAATCCTTCTTCAAATGGCTGACCTTACCACATCGGAAGCAGACATTTGCAGTTCATTTCTTACTTTTCTTCTTCTTGGCACTCAACCCCTTTCCAAAATGGGACCCACCCTTGGAAGGTTAATTTGGTTGTCTCAACCAAAAGTAAAGCCTTTGGATCCTTATGAATCTAAGGCTCTACAGTTTTCAACATGTTGATCAACTCGGGCAGTGTGGTGTCGATCTAGTTCATATAATAATTAGTCACAATTTGTGAATAAATATCAGTCAATGAGGCAAGAATCAAATCCACACATATCCATCACAAAACCTAGTCAAGTTAGCTTCTCTATATAACCCAATAGTTTAAGAGCATGTTGTGATGCTGAAGTGCCAGTAGCCTACATCTTCATTCTGAATAAGAGTTTTGATGTATTAAATCTCTCAAACCTAGCCTGCTCTGAAAAGAGCTCATGAAGATGGATAATCATGGTATCGAGGTCCATGCTCTCATGCTATTTCTGAAGCTCAGAATTCATGGTTGCTAGCATTATACATCCTGTTGTTTCACGATCCTTTCTGTGCTTCTCCCATGCCTCATGTTCATTGGCATCAGGTTCATCAGAGAGGAGCTCATCTAAAACATAAGCTATCCTTTCGGATCTGAGAACTATCCTCATTACCCTAAACCAAATAGTAAAGTTTGAACCATCTAATTTGTTGTCAAGAATTGAGCGAAGGTTTATATTCTGATTCATTGTTCAACCTAGATATAAAATAGAATTTGTTTAGACATTAGTATGTGTACATGCATTTAATATAAGGTCTTTAATTAAACACATAATTCCTACTATTTTCTCAACATTCAAATAGCTCCTTCTATTTAAATTCGGGAAATTTGGTCAAGCCACAATAAGACAACCATGGTTGGAACCCGTCCATTTGCATCTCTTGCAATTGCTAATCCATTTGAGTTCTCCTTCTCGAGACGTGCGAACCCAATTGTGTGACTCCTCAAATGCGTTTCTAATTTGGAATTAACTCCAATAATATGGACAACAAACCCATTTTAGTTAAGGCTTTAACCCCATCTAGTCTCATGACCGAACACATGTTAAGGGAAGGCATGTTTTACATATGCTTACATTTGTTAATAAGGTTCGTATCACAACTTATGACGGGTGGACTATATACCGCCTTAATATTATTGTGGGGATTTTATTGGTGCTGCTGGTTTTGCCCTAGTCTAGGTTTTATGCGATGGTTATGATTATGAAAATAATAATTCTGGGCTATTTGGAATTATTAACTCTAAAGGAACTTGCTCAGGAATGGTATATCATAATCATTCCATTATGCCAAGGCTCCACATAACATGCAAAACAAACAAGGTCCATGTTTAAGTCATTGAACCTATGTCTATAATTTTTAATTTAACAACTTAAACCACATTTGTAGAAGAACCATATTCGGAATCTAATTCCCATACTAGAAATCGACTAAGTTATAAAAGTTCCTTGGGTACTTTTAAGTCTAATATTGATAGAGATTTCCAGGTTAGAGAGGCCTCCCTTAAAGTGAATGAGAAGCCAAGTCCAACCCTTGCCAAAATAACCACGGCACTTTGATTCTTGTACCACGGACAACTATGATCTAAAGATTTCATTCTTTAATTAAGTGAAGTACAGGACGACCCTCGAATAAAGCATTTATACGTGTGGTAAAACATGATAATTTTTATGATAATTACCTAGACTAAGTTTGAGCAAGAATTGAACCCTAAGTCATGCATAGCATACTTTAATCAATTCTTTTAACATATTATTATCAATCATGCATAGCATAAGGCAAGCTCTAATACCACTGATGATTAATCAAGACAATAATTGAACATGCAAACTTTGCAAGGTGGAATTTCAAAACTTAAAATTAACCTAAGGATCTCTTAAGCATGTCATGATTGATATAATCTAGGTTAAAACATTTCATATATGCTTTTAGGTTAATAAAGCTTATAAAAGAAACCTAACATCTAACTTTAGAGCATTACCAGTTAATACGTGCTTTCTCTCTTTTGGTGACGGTGTTCCCTTAAAGCAATTCGGCAGAACTTCATTAGCACGAGCTTCTAAACTAGGAGGGCCTCTATAATTGATCTACACAGATCTTCACTGACCAAAACCTTATTGAGGAAGAACCCGTTAGTAAACAGCAGCAGCTAGACAGCTCAAAGACCAACCCAAAAATAAACCGAGCAGGCTCACTTTAGAAAGAGCCTTCAAAAGAATTCTTTATTTGTTTGGACAAACTCATGGATGATCTTGCACAATGAATGAAGAGAGATGTCGAACTTAGAGAGAAAAGCTTAGCTGAAGTGTGTGTAGAATAATGAGAGAGGGGAGGCATATATATAGGGAAAAAGGGGGAGTGTTTTATTCTACTCAAACACAAAGTGGGATGAGTTACTCCCATCTCACTTGGAGGGTTAGCCAGATCACTAGGACCCGCGGGCTAATCCGTGAGTCCAATCCACAAGGCAAGTTCGTACGGGCTTGCCTTGTTACCGCAAGCATGGACTTTCGGCATGCTGCAAGTCCATGCTTTCAGGATACCTACATAGCCTCCGGTAGCTTGCAGGCTTACCTCGTGTGCTAGCGGTCCGTGAGCTTTTTAGTTTGCACGGTAACTATGTAGGCCCCACTTCGAACAACCCGTGTTCATTTGGGGCCCACTCACAACGAGAAAAATCACTTACTATGCTCTGTGCAATTTTTCCCTAGTTTATCTTTATTCCCTTTAATTATTAATTGAGTCCAACCAATTAATAATTCTTCTAACGAATTTGACAACTTATATTTTTGGCATAGACCTAGTCTGTGGGTTCTTTACTTAGTCCAATAAAGAACCAAAGTTTGTGACCTCATAAGATCCCAAAGTATTGAGTCGCTAGAGTTTAACCTAAACTTGGTTTCCCATACGGGAACCTTTAGGCTCAATGTTCCAAACCGATATAGAACCCGATAGCTCTAGACTATCAAATAGGCTTTCAAGCAAAGGCGTATGATCCCCCAATACTTGGAACATCACGTGCTTGTGACTTGATCCGGTTCTGCAGTAGTAACCAATACAATACACTCCTTCCATCAGGTTAAGTACCATCCAATTTATTGAGCTCAGATTAAGTGTTAGCTCATGTAATAGCCGTAGCTATCTTGCAATTAAACTTGTTCACGAAGAACACCAGTCAGCCATTATGTTTCAAGATTAACTAGAAACCCGTCCTATCAATCTTATACTCTAATCAAAGGTTTATGAGTGTGTCACTTCAACAAGGGGCTCTAAGGTACATCTCCCATTATATCACTATATCAGGAGTGATGGATCCCATCTTGACTACTTGGTTTACCAACATATGATCATCACTATACCTGTAATCACCCGTGTCATCATGATTGCCAGGGTATTAATAAGTATAACCCAAAGTATAGCAACTCCTACACAAGGAACTAGTATCCCAGGTCTAAGGATACTTATACTGCTATTGTAATAAGACATGACACCAACACATGGATATAGTTAATTCCGAGTGTCTATCTTATAGCAGTCTTTGATGTATAAACTGAATACATCCATGGGTTAACTCAAGGTACCACCTTCAGCTCATTAGATCGGCTACTTGGATCTAATCCAATGAGTAAGCCTACACATGCTAGTCTGTCTGCTCCATTGATGTCCAGTCTCAATGAAACTATGACTAGGGATATTTATTCTATTTATAGTAACACGTATGTGTAGTTCTCACACCACAAAGCTCCCACTATGTCCAGGCACTTTTACGCTATGAAGTAGTCACGGACTTTATCTCACAATGCGCATATACATATTTAATACTATACATGTATGATACCGATGAGATACATAAATAAATAGAAAGCACAGATAAGCAATAAAGATGCCTTAATTATTACTAATAATAGTTCAAAACTGTTTGTACATTATACCCAATAAAGATATATCACCCTAATTGCCTCTAGGGTATACATCATGTGTAACGGTATCAGATCTCTCTCTAGGTTGGCTCATCAACGAAGGATACCCTCTATCACTCTCAAATTCGACGTCTCTCTAGCAGGCTCCTAGGTAGGCTATGAGGAAAGAACCCTTTCTCCCTCTATCTGGCCTCTCTGTGTGCTAGCATAATCATGGATGACTCACTCCACATATCTCACCCTCTTCTTGCGAGCCTACCATAAGAAGACAACCAAACATCATACTTAAAGTAAGGATGTAATGCAAAGGAATATATCAAAGTAAGAGAATAATAAGAATGCTTACCCTGCGGAAAGGCCTCATGCGCCTCCATCTAGCAAAGCTCAGGATCTAATGCAAAAACCAATCACTCTAGTATTAAGAGAACTCGGGTCAACAATAGCAGGTGGAGGGACCTAAGCACCATCATCATCATTATTCACCTCGAGAGGACGATCCAAGTCATCACCATCATTGTCACTCTCATCACTAGGAGCATCCTCTATCGCCAGCCATGGGGGCTCGTCATCATCCAACTTCCTCGGGTAGGGAGGAAGGAGATGAGCCATAAAATCCATGTAATGATAGTTAATGGAAGGTATCCTCCGCCCTCCATCCTTAATAAAGAGCATGAACTCATCAGCCAACATTAGATGTGGCCAGAAAGCTCTAGTTGCACGCCTGGTGGGACCCTCCTCCTAGTAGTCCTCCTCGTCCTCCATTATCAAATCCTCACCCCAAAATACACTCATGGGTACAAAGGTAATTTAGAAGGAGGCAAAAATCATCAACGTCTTGTCGAGTGGTATGAATATAAGCACTATTAGCCATAATAGCCCAAGGGTTCATGTGAACCTATCATAGGAACCACGAGTAAGAAGCGTTTCACGGTAATGAATGAATAATGTATAAAAAGCATAAAAGAAGTATACCCATATGCGACAAAGACATCGAAGGTATGCTCTATACCAGTGGTAACCCTATCCATCCAAGGCATCATCCAAGGTGTCTACATGGAATTCTCCAACTACTCAAGGTGGAGGGATGACTCGGTACTCAAAAGCCCATAGTTGCAAGAACATGGTTAGTTAGTCACATCAAAATAATCAAAATATTGAAAAGCAACTAATTAAAGTAATGTTGAGGCTCACTAGAATCCATAGGCACCTACAATAATAGACAGGCACAACAATTAAGCCCGTAGTATATCTGGCTCACGATGGCCCTACACCATTTCCATTTAGAGATAGAATCCAAATCTTTGAGGGTAGGCAGCACACTATAATTAAGGTGGCTACTCGAAATGGGAAAGAAGACTATAGATAGAACGATGGTAATGAAAGACTTAATGAATTGACGGATTTACTCATCTGTAATATCCTCGAGTCAGTCTTGGTGGGATATCGCTTGCCTATAAGGCAATCTGGCTTTCGATGGCGGTAAAACTCCAATCAAGCTCTCAACTCTAGTTATGACTACTCGATGGTAGGTGAAGCAGTCTATAAAGACATCGAAGCATAGTGTCCTCCCCATCTAGTGAATCCCAGTCATTGCCATGATGGCTAATGGGGTGATAGTGAGCTTCCAAACTAGTAAGTGGAAAGTATGGGCGATCGCGCTCCACCTCTCTATTAGCACACCAAGAATAATATGTCTCAATCCCTTGGCACGGAAGGGAGAACTCTGATCAACAGACTAAATCCTGTGGCCTCCACTACCTCCACCAAGCACCAATCTTGTCTCGCCTCAACATTTGCACAAATCCATCCCACCACTCTCTAAATCTGCTAAGGGTGTTGATGGTCTCATAAGTCTGGACCTGTAAAAAGTATGTTGAAACATAAAGATAAGTACTCATGCATCTCACTTAGGCCACATTAAATTTGGGTGTGAAGTAACCAATCTTATTTGAAGATTAACTAAATCTAAGTCCAAATTAAATCAATTGGATAACTAATTCAATCTTAAGCAAATTGCAATTTTAGATAGTTCTCCTTTTTTAGTATAAATTAATTAAAATTAAGAGGAATTTTTAGTTTTTTAGGGCGATCTCAAGGACCCAAGTACCGGCCTAATGGTTGGGATAGTCATGGGGATAGGCCGGTACAGGCCTGACCCTTCAATTCCCCTCGGGAATAGCACTGGTACCAGCACTATTCATCCATTGGTATGTCATACCGATATCAACCCATAAGTAAAAAATGATATGGGGTATCACATTGATACAAGTCTAATCAAGGCTAATACTTGCACAGGATGTAGGTATCGAAATAGGGACAGAGTTGTCCCCGTTTCTTTCTTTGCACACTCTCTTTTGTGTTTTTTCACCTAATTTTCGTAATTTCTCATGTTAAAATTTATGAATAACTAATTTTAAGCTAATTTCATAAGTAACGTTGCATTTCTACACATTTATCATATTTAAAATTTTGCTTAAAATCAAATTTTATTCGTATAAATTTTTCGATAAATCAAAACCAAAGGGAAATTAACAAGTTTCAGGAATACCTGTAGTTGAGACTAATGGTCCTCTAAAGTAGTCACCAAGGTGATGGGTGATTCTATAGTATAGCCCATAAATCTGTCATTTGCCTAGAGTTTGTAGCCCTGTGAAACCGAATAGGCATGTAACCCATGGGAGCCCTCCTCAAGATCCTTGAGTCGTAGAGTGAAAGGTCGATGACTGAAAAGTTTATTTTTCATTTTGGCGAAAGGAAAGAAAGAAATTTCTAGAGAGATAGAGTTTTAGAGATAAGCTCTCAAATTCAAAAAAAAAAAGAGAAAAGGAGGGAAATGTGATGAAAAGTTTGAAGTGGTCTCCTTATATAGGAAAATTAATCTTAGGCCAAAAGCCTACATCTCCTTTACTCCATCTCCGGCCTCTCAACCTTCATGCCGATCCACCTCTTGACCTTCATCACTCTACCTCTCAATCTCCATGCCACCTCCTCTCGGTGCTTCACCCTCCAGCCTCCATGTCTTCGCTCCGTCTCGACCTCCGTGCCTCCAACACCTTAGCCTCTACGTTCCTCATTACCTCCATGCATTACAACTATTTATTCTTTTATTTTTTCTCTAAAAGTCACTTTATCCTATTTCTCACAAAAATCACTTAATTCAGTTAAAACCTTCCTCACTTAAAATCCTTTTTTATCCTCATGAAGTTAACCTAAAACTTAAAATGCACTTCTATAAAATTCCCTAATCTTTCAAAAAGGAAATAATTTATGCAAGGGGAAATTCCACCTCGGAAAATATCTTGGACAAGGCCAAATCCTTATACTTAATTACTCTTTATTGTGTTTTAACTCTTGATTAAATGGGCAAAATATTTTTTGTTCGCAAATTCAATCAATGAGTTAAAACACATCATTGCATGTCACTAACTTTAAATTTCTCACGTGCAGGGGGCTTATTTAAAGCAACATTGTAGAGACAACTCAACCAAATTTTCCAAGGCTACTACAAATAGGAGCTTTAACCCTAGAAGTCAACCCAGTCAAAGTTCCCATTTCAAGGTCAATAGAGAGAATTCAGTGTTTTCCATTGTTACAACTAGGCGCTTTTACCTTAGGATTCAACCTCATCAAAGTTCTTATTTCAAGGTCAACGAAGACAATCAAATGTCTTCCTAGGTTACAACTAGGCACTTTAAACCTAGAAGTCAACCCCGTCAGAGTTCTAAAGGGTGCACTTTCTCACCTCAAGGTTAAATTTGACAATCCTACCAAACAAGGTATGATTTCTAGCCCTTGCTCTTTTCGTGTGACCATCCTAACCTATATCAGCAAAGATTACATGAGGGGCAGCTTGTGCACATGGGATTTTGATCCCTATAGCAAAGCAATGAAGAAAAGTGTTTTCACTTCTCCTCTAAACTATAATGAGTTCACATTGAGATGAAAAAGATGTCGTAGAAAGATATTATGGCCTTTTAAACCAAAATCCCTTGAAAACGATCAAAAATATCCAAAAACTCAAAAATTGACATCTCCCCCTGGGGAGAGGTCGGTACCGGTCCAACCATTTAAATCGGTATTAGGACAAAACTGGTTTTGGTCTGGAAATTGCCAAACTGAGCCAGTACTAGCCTTGAAAATAGTGCAAGGCCAATTATGGCTGCATTTCAACCTTTTTACCCTTTTAACCACTTTTTAAAACTATTTCTTCATTTTTAACACAACTTTTCCCATATATAAACTCTAAAAATTAGGTTTTTTAAGGGGGATAGATTTTTTCCTAATTAGAGAGGGTGTTTGGTGAGCGAAAAGGGAGTTTTCTTCAGAAAAATTGGGAAAACCTTAATGATAGCAAGATTTTGACTATACTCATTCCGATAGGCTTAAATTCGGTAACGGTGCTAAAAACCTTATTCCCCACTATTCTACCAATAAGATAAAAGTTCAAAATACGAACAGGTGTCATCAATACCACTTGTCAAATAGAAAAATGATGACCACTACAAGTATACAGTTTCGATGTAGTTTTAAAAGATATTGATCCCATAGGGAAGGAATTCGGTTCTAAAGACCAACTAGAGTTACGGAACAAACGAAATTAGATAATTTGATTGGAGGGTTTGGATGATAGACGGATGAATAGATAGATGTATGAACAGACTAGAGAAAATGTAAAATATATAGATATTTCCTAAGAAAAAGTTTAGTAGAGAAAAACATGCAAAATCATCAAGAATATTTCGTAAACTAAATAACTTCAACAAATTCGGTTCTAGACGCCCTAATATTCAATAATTCACTGCAGAGCAACACATGAGATGAATTTTCTAAATCTAGGGTAAACGAATTATGACACTTATAAGAACCTGGATGACAATATTACTATGCTTAGTAAGGGTCGCTCTCACATAGCTATATTTAGCAAGTTCCAAAAATGTTGGCCCACTAAAATGCGTTATAATCACAGATCTAGTGATTATACACAATCTTGTTAACCCCGTAATCACTCTTAAAGTTAACTCGAAAGCATATAACTTGATTAATATAAATAACGCAAGATGAAATACTTGTTTTGATACATAGACATATCATAAATTTTGAAATAGAAAGTATAAGTAGAAAATAAAGTAAAGTTGTAAGTTATGCAAGTGAAAGCTAAAGTTGATCAAACCGTATCCACTCTTTAATGGGAGTCGTTAATTCCCGCAATTTCTACGTATACTTTTAATTCGATCTCGACTCTTACAGAACCTCTACTAAGATGTTATTCTTTGTGAATATCGAACAAAAGAATGTTGAAGAATGAAAACTTTTATTGATAAGTGCTTTGCAATTACACTCATACAACAATCGCTCGAATTTGTGTCGAAATCTAGTGATCAAAATAAGTATCAAATCACTTATACATTTTTCTCACTACAACCCTAAAAGTAGCAAAATCTATATATTTTCACTCTCTAATGTGTGCATACACGCTACTAAACATTGCCCACCATGCACTCCTTACGAAATTGGTGTGATTTGAACCCTATTTATAGAGTATGAAGGGTTGCGTCTATCCAAACGAAGAGTCGTGTCCATCGGTGAAGGGTTGCATCACTTCATTATGATTGGATGCAAAGATTCATCCTCATCCACAATGGAAAGGCACCTTTTTATGATTGGTTAACTTCCAAAAGGTGTCTTTTCGGTTGGTAGTTGATGGCAGTTGATCGTTCTTATCTGGCAATTGGTAGTTGAGAAGAGATAACCAATAACCATCACAAGTCGCGATCACGAATTACATGTCATGATAATGACTAATGGTTGATAACTTTCTGTTTTGAAGAATAACAAGTCGTGACCACGAATGGGTGTCACGATCGTGAATTGTGCTTTTCTTCATAATTCTTCTTGCAACTTTACCGATCTTTGACAGCTTCGATCCTAAGCCATTTCCTTATGTTCCATGCATCTTTTTGCACCTTTTTCACTCTTTTTACATAGAATTCCACTTTTGATCATTTGACTCCCAAGATTCACCTAGTTTTTGCATTTGCATCAAAAACAACTACATACCACGTGATATCTTTTATATGAAGTATAAAATGAAACAAAACCATATCATTTTATAAGTAAAATTATCATGATGATAAGTGTAATTATACACTTATCACTTAAAAAAGATCACATCTCTTCGTCTTTCTTGGGTTTTATCTTGATCTTCTCCTATTTTAGGTTACTAAAAAGGTTAGAGACTAAAATCTAACCTGTAGGGTTCCTTTTCCTTTCACAAATCAATTTTCAACCTTTCTTTTCTTCAAACATAAACAAAAATTAACCAAAAAAGCTTAGAGGATCTTCTCTAAGATGTTTTTAACTCCCAAACTAGTGGATTCACATCGGAGGGGTAAGAATCTGAGCTTTTGCAAACTCTTAGTTTGTTTTTAGTGTTTGTTTCATGTTTTTTTGGGTTATTTTAGGTCTTTAATGGAGTTCAAACCAGTACTCGTCCTCATTCGATCAGTACCGGCCTAACCAAAGCAACAATATCGACCTCAAATCAGTACCAACTACTAGTTAGGCCGGTTGCGGCCTGACCAGACCGGTACTAGTCCAGCGGTTCTAAATCAGCCCCATTTCTCTTCTAATTTAGGGAAGGGTCTTCATTCAGGATCTAGAACGGTACCACCCTAGTTGGATCGCAATTGGCCTCATCATGAAGGTGGTCTTGGAGAGTTAAGGGGTACTGATCCAGTCCCTTGATAGATAACTTTTTTCCCATTTTTCACCTAGATTTCCATTTTTCGTGTTGTTTTAGCATACCCCAATGACAGGAAGCACATTTTCCTAGGTATTAGACCTAATTTATTCCATGTATCACCAATTTTAATAAAATTTGTAGGATAATTGAGTCTAAAACAGTTTAGGAATAATATAAATACTACGATTGGGCCTTACATATCAGCTTAAGCTTTTTGGTCAAACAGTTCCATGAAATGGTATCAAAGAAACTTAGACCTAAAGGTCGAGGGTTCGAATCCTGGTGATTCCATTTGTTAAAAATAATTGTAACACATAACAAATGGATCTGTGTTGTACTCGCTTCAAGTCCAAGTGGAATTTGCGTGTGAGGGAGTGTTAGGAATAATATAAATTCTACTATATGGCCTTACCTATCAGCTTAAGCTTTTGGGTTAAACAGTTTCATGACAAAACCAAAATTTTCACAAGATAAGCGCTTTGGAAACTCGAATATCCTATTCTAAACCTTTCAAACAGCAAAATCATAAATCACCTTAATCTAACTCATGTATACTAA
>CATIWQ010200053.1:0-22849 GCA_949673415.1 Euphorbia schlechtendalii | reverse complement strand
CATAGTAACATGTGTGTAGTTCTCACAACACATAGCTCCCACTATGTCCTCGCACTTTCACGCTATGAATTAGTCATGGACTTTGCTTAATCAATGTGCATATATATATATATATATATATATATATATATATATATATATACCAATGAGATACATAATTTACATAACATTGGTAAAAAAACAAAGATGCCTTTATTATTGATAACAATAATCTGAAAGCTGTTTGTACATTATAAATAATAATGATATATCATCCTAATTGCCTCTAGGGCATACATCATGTCTAACACTATTAGCTTGGGTTCAACAGTCTCCCCCATTTTGGAACTGATAACAAACCTAGTAGTTCAAGAGATTAATTGAATAAATAGTTTCAAGATATAGAAATTCCTGATAGATGATGTAAGACTCCCCCATGCTGAGTGAATTTTTTTAGTTAGTGTGGACTCCCCCATACTGAGTGATTTCACTTCAGTTTAGCTTAGCTCACCCATACTTAGAGGAAATTTCTTCTATTTGGGACTTTGACTTACTTTAGCTCTTCTTCGATGTTGGTCTTTGTATATATTCCTGCATCAGTTTCATTGGCATAAATAACATACATACATAGAAAAAATAGGAAGTTAATAAGCTCTTAACTTGAATAGGCAAGACCTTGTAATTTTCATTAATTTGTAAAATATAATTAGTCATTACACAAACTATTTTTTGAACTAAGTGATTACATTTGAGATTGATGCTGGGGCTGAACTTGAGGTCGCTTTGGCAGATGAGATAGAGATGACTTGTTTAAGTTCGCAGTTCTGAGAGCATCTTCAGCTACCTTCTCCCCCCTTTGTTATCTGATCCTTCACAATTTGTTCAAGGAAGATATATAAGGGGTCCAAGGAAAATTGAAAGTCCTCCTGCTTTCCAATGATGAGCAGAGAAATCTCTTGTTCAAACATCTCTTTTCCCTTGGTTGTGAGGAATTCTTGGTCATTCAACTTGGAGAGAAGTAAGTGATGGCATCTGGAAAGATGTGCAATCTGATCAAGCCCTTGGCAAGCAAACTGTTGAAAGCACTACAAAAGAGCTCTGAAATCTGAGGTAGACAATGCGATCTTCAGCTTCGCTTCCATGTCAAGGATCCTTGGGCATGTTGATGAAATTGATCTAGCAGTGAAATCAATATCCCTTGTATCATGCATTCTAGTTGTCACTAGTTGATCTATGTGCTTTTGCATATCCTCAAGTGTTCATTTGATCACATTTAACTTTTTGTGCACTGAGAGACCATTTTCCGGGTCTAGAGACTTAGTTGGTTATGGGAAGAGCTTTCTTATATCCTCAAAAATAGCCTTCTACGCTTTCTTTATAGATTCATCATGTGTTGTTATTGACCTCTTTACATATAGCATCAAACTTGTCTGTAAGAGCGTCAATGTCTAGCATAGGTTGCTTGTCAATTTTCTTGGCCACATCATCAACAGTCTTGATTACCTGGTCCAACTACTTATCATAGTTCACCATGAGCTTGGACATACTTTCTAACAACTTCACCATGTTGTGTCTAATATCTTTGGTGACTTTTACCTCCTTCAGTATATTATCAATCTTGCGATCTGTGCTCTTCAATATTTTGGCTTGTTCTTCACCAAACTTATGAAACAGTGTAGCTTGAGTTACCATGGTGGCATTCAAGCTACTTAGCTTCTTAATAGCAACATCAACACTACCCTTTTATCTTTCCTACAATAGTGTTAGTGAGAGTAGTAGATGTGGGGACAGTTGTGACAGATGAACTGAGTTGAGCCGTAGAGTCAGATAAGCCAGTTAAGATTAAGCCCATCTTGTCTACTAGACTTTTGGCACTTTCTTTTGCTAAGGGGTTGCGAATCACACACAAACTCTTTGAAGTAGATTGATTCATAGAGTATTCTTAAGTGTTCATCGAACTCAGGTAGCTTAGCCTTAGCCTTAACCTTCGCGAACAAGTCAGTCAATTCCTTAGAAAGTAGAAATTTGCTTACTGTCCCATCCAACTCAGCATTAGACTTGAGTGTTGGGAATTTCTTCTTAGCCAACTCTTTATTTGTGCCAAGATGGCTGAATCAGCTAAAACCTCTTGGATTAGTTCACTGCTAGAGGTAGGTACTTCAATGCTGTAAAATTTGCCTTAGTACCTTCCTCACTCACTTTTCCATGCTGAGCAGAGTTCTCAGTGTTAGGAACTTCTCTAATTTGAGGGATTAGAGGGGAAGAGGATGGGTTTGAAGATTTGGTTGGTTTAGAAGTTTGTGTTGGTTAATTAAGATAGTAATTGAACATGCAACATAGCAAGGCAGAATTACAAAACTTAAAATTAACCTACAGGATCTCCTAAGCATGCTATGATTGGTACAATCTAAGTTAAAACATTCCATAGATGCTGATAGGTTCATAAAACTTATAAAAGAAACCTAGCATCTAAGTTTAGAACGTTACCAATTGACGTGTACTACTTTTACTCTTTTGGATGTAGTGTTCCCTTAGAGAAATTCACCAAAACTTCGTTAGCATGAGCCTCCAAAATAGATAACCTCTATGATTGATCCACATGGATCTTCACCGACTAAAACCTCGTAGAGGTAAAACCCGTTAGTAGATAGCAACTACTAAACTGCTTGAAGACCAACCCAAAATTATAAACTGAGAAGGCTCTCTTCAAATAGAAAGAGCCATCTAAAGAAATTCTTTGTTGTTTGGAGAAACTCATGAAGGATCTAGAACAATGAACGAAGAAAGAGATGTTGAACTCAGAGGGAAAAGCTAAGCTGAAGTGTGTGGAATAATGAGAGAATTGCAGGCCTATTTATAGGGAAAAGGGGAAGTGTTTGACTCCCTTTATAACTCAATGTGGGATGGGAATATTCCCATTGCACATGCGGGTTAGATGCGCTGGTCACTTGGACCCGTTGGCTAACCCGCGGCTGCCTCCACAAGGTAAGCACTAGTGGGCTTGCCTTGTAGCACAAGCTGGGCTTGCGAACTTATGTGCAGCTCACGCGCTACGTGCAAGCACTGCAATTGGCAGCACTTAAGGGCCTGCAGCTTGCTAGCGCACGTGGGCTTTCCCCACGCACTAGCTGCCCGCAAGCTTTTCAGCTCACGGGGCAGTCGTGTATGCCCCACTTTGAACATCACGTGTTTATTTGGGGCCCACTCACAATGGGAAAATTCCCTTTCTTCTCTCCATGCGTTTTTCCCTATTTTTCTCTTTATTCCCTTTAATTATTAATTTGTTTTAACCAATAAATAATTCTTCTAACAATTTGACAAACAAATATTCTCGGCATAGATCCAGTTTATAGGTTCTTTACTTAGTTTGGTAAAGACCCAAAGTGTGTGACCTCATAGGATCCCAAAGTATTGAGCTACTAGAGGTTAAACTAAACTTGGCTTCCCATTCAGGAACCTTTAGGCTCAGTGTTCCCAACTGATATGGAACTCGATAGCGCTAGACAATCAAATTGGCTTTCTAGTAAAGGCGTATAATCCCCCAATACTTGGAACGTCACGTGCTTGTGACTTGAATCGGTTTTACAATAGTAACCAAAACAATACACTCTTTCCATCAGGTTAAGTACCATCGAGTTTATTAAGGTTAGATTAAGTTTCAAGTCATGTAATAGCCAGAGCTATCCTAAAATTAAACTTGTTCATGAAGAACACAGCTATTATGTATCATTATTGACTAGAAACCCTGTTCTATCAATCTTATACTCTGATAAGAGGTTTATGAGTGTGTCACTTCAACAAGAGGCCCTAACGTACATCTCCCATTATATCACTATGTCAAGAGTGATGGATCCCATCTTAACTACTTGGCTTACCAACATATGATTATTACTATACCTGTAATCACCCATATCATCCTGATCACCAGGGTATGAATATATATGATCCAAAGTATAGCAACTCCTATATAAGGTAACCAGTATGTCAGGTTTGAGGATACTTGTACTGCAACTGTAATAAGACATTACACCAACACATGGATATAGTTATTTACAAGTGTCTGTCTTATAGCGGTCTCTAATGTATTACCCAAATAAATTCATGAGTTAACTCAAGGTACCACCTTCAGCTCGTGAGATCAGATTCTTAGATCTAATCTAAGGAGTAAGCCTAAACATGCTAGTCTATCAATTCCATTGATGTCTTGTCTCAATGAAACTATGACTAGGGATATTTAAACTATTCATAGTAACACGTATGTGCAGTTCTCACACCACATAGCTCCCACTATGTCCAATCACTTTTATGTTATGAAGTAGTCATGGACCTTGTCTTATCCATGTGCATATATATATAATACTATACATATAGGATACCAGTAGTATAGATAAATAAATTGAAAACACTAATAAGAAACAAAGATGCCTTAATTATTATTAATAATAATCCGACACCATTTGTACATTATAACTAACTAAGACATACCTCCCTAATTATCTCTAGGGCATACATCACGTCTAAAATTCTCCCACTTGCACTAGAGCCAATTGCCCATGTGCTTCATGCCATACTCGTTAACATGCTGGTCATGTTTAACTTGAGACAATGGTTTAGTTAGCCCATTCGCTAGATTTTGATCCGTTGGGATGTATTCTAAAGATATATCTTTCCTAACTACTATCTCCTGAATGAGATGGTACTTTCTGAGTACATGTCCGTTTCTCTGATGAGATCGTGGTTCCTTTGCCTAAGCAACAGCCCCATTGTTATCGCAATAGATCATTATTGGATTTACAATGTTGGACACCACACCGAGATCACCAATAAATCCCTTAAGCAAGACAGCTTTCTTAGCCTCTTGAGAAGCAGCTATATACTCAGATTCTATGGTCTAATTGGCAATTGCCCCTCTGTTTAACATAAACATATACCCTAACTGGGACTTATAATCATCTCTATCAGACTAAAAACTCGCGTCATTGTATCCCTCCAAAGAGGGATCACGTTCTCCATATATTGAAAACATATCCTTAGTCCTATGTAAGTACTTAAGGATAGTTTTAACGGTCATCTAGTACTTCTCACTTGGATCAGATTGAAGTCTGTTCGTGACGCTCAATGCATGTGAGATGTCAGGCCAATTAAATACCATAGCATACAAAATGAATCCTATTGCTGAGGCATAGGGTATTCCATTCATGCGTAGTCTCTCTTCTTATGTTCTCGGACACTTAGATTTAGAAAGGTTAATCCCGTGAGACATTGGGAGATAACCCTTTCTTGACTGCTCAAGGTTAAATCTAACCAAAACTTTGTCTATGTATGTACTTTGGCGAAAGACCTACCAGCCTTCTAGATTTTTCTTGGTAGATCTTTATACCAAGTATAAAAGTTGCTTCTCTAAGGTCTTTCATGGAGAACTTCTTTGAAAACCATGACTTAACTGTCTGAAGAAAAGGACTATCATTTCCTATCAGTAACATGTCATCGACATATAATAAAAGGAAAATGACTACACTCACACTAGCCTTCTTATATACACATAGCTCATTATTGTTTGATACAAAGCTAATTTCTCGGATTGTCTCATCAAACCTAATATTACAACTCCTTGATGCTTGCTTAAGTCCATAAATAGACTTCTGCAACTTGCATACCTTCGAGCCATCCTTGGATTTAAAACCCTCAAGTTGTGCCATATCACATCCCTATCTAGATTCCCATTAAGGAATGCTTTTTTCAAATCCATATGCCAAATCTCATAATCGTAATGAGCGACGATGGCAAGGAGTATCCTGATAGACTTCAGCATTGCCACCGATGAAAAGGTTTCATCATAGTTAATGCCTTCTTTTTACTATAACCTTTTGCAACCAACCTTACTTTATAAATAACTATGTTACAGTCCATGTTAGTTTTCTTCTTGAAAACCCACTTGCGTCCTATGGGCCTAATCCCACTTGGAGCATCAATTAAGCTCTAAACTTGATTTTCGTACATGGAGTCCATCTCTGACCTCATGGCTGCAAACCATGTGTCAGATTTTGAGCCTTCCATTTCCTCCTTGTAAGTCATGGTGTCATCATCTTCTATAAGGAAGATATGTTTATCATCAGTGATGAGAAAACTATATCGCTCGGAAGTGATTGGAGTCTGGCCTGATCTATGCAATGTCATTGTTATAGTAGGTTGTTCCATGCTTACACTATCTTGTATAATAGGTGTAAGAATAATTAGTTGATTGTCTGTTTGATCTTTTTGAGTGCCTAACTCAAGATTGCTCCCACTAGCTTTCGCAAGTATATGCTCTTTCTCTAGGAATTGAGCATTTTTTAAAACAAGGACTTTTTATTCCTTGAAATCATAAAAGGTATACCCCATAGTCTCCTTAGGGAAACCTATAAATAGACACATGTCAAACTTAGCACTCAGCTTATCTGAACTCGTCCTCTTTACGTAAGCGGGACATCCCCAAACTCTCAAGTGAGAAAGAGCTGGTTTCTTACCATACTACAATTCGTATGGAGTTTGATCAACTGATTTAGAGGGCACTCTATTTAGAATATAAACTATGCTCTCAGGTGCATAACCCTAAAAGGATCTACCGAGTTCTGCTTGGCTCATCATGGACCGAACCAAATGGAGTAGGGTTTGATTCCTCCTTTCTGACACTCCATTATGTTAGGGTGTATAAGGAGGTGTCCACCGGGATAAAATACCATTATCCCTTAGATAATCTTGAAACTCTTGGCTTAAGTATTCACCACCTCTATCGGA
Source organism: Euphorbia schlechtendalii (assembly GCA_949673415.1). Classification (NCBI taxonomy): domain Eukaryota; kingdom Viridiplantae; phylum Streptophyta; class Magnoliopsida; order Malpighiales; family Euphorbiaceae; genus Euphorbia; species Euphorbia schlechtendalii. The sequence continues at coordinate 16,093 of CATIWQ010200053.1, read as the reverse complement.
TCAAAGTGCCTTGATACATTTCCCAAGGTGTTTCTCTACTTCGGTTTTGAACTCTTCAAATTTCTTAAAACTCTCAAACTTGTGCCTCATAAGGTACAAATAACCATATCACGAGTAATCGTTGATAAAGGTTATGAAGTAGACGAAACCCTCATGTGTCTTAACACTCATTAGACCACATACATCAGAATGTATTATTTCCAAAGTACGAGTGGCATGCTGAACCTTTCCTTTGAAATGTTTCTTAGGCATCTTCCCCTTTAAACAATGTACGCATGCACCATAGGATTCTTATTCCATTGGGCCCAAGTCTCCACATTTGTGTAACTTAGTTAAGTGAGTCTCATTTATATTTCCTAGAAGATAGTGCTATAAGTATGAGGATTTCTCATTATCCAATCTCGATTTCTTAATAATGTTTATGATTAGAATTTTAGTTTTAGTATCTAGAACATAAATGTAATCAACAGATATTCCACAAGCATAAAGAACATTATCACTTAGAATTTGACATTTATTATTAGAAATAAAATTTCAAATCCCTCTGTTACTAAACATGCAATAGATATAATATTATTAGTGACAACAGGAATATAAAAACAATTATTCAGAACTAAAACTAGGCCACTAGGAAAATGAAGGCTATATGTCCCTATAGCTGTTGCAGCAACCCGTGCTCTATTTCCAACTCTTAGGTCCATTTCCCTCTTTGCAAGCCTCCTACTGTTCTGCAATCCCTGCATAGAAGTGCAGATATGAGTACCACAACCAGTATCCAATACCCAAGTAGACTCATAGGGAACTGTAGAGAAACTCTCTATCATGAACATACCTGAAGTAGATGCCAAACTTGGCTTCTTCTTCACTTGTTCGGAAATCTGAACCTTGCAAAACTTCTTCCAGTGGTCGTTGTCCTTACAACATCGGAAGTAGAAATTTGCAATTCCTTCCTTAATTTTCTTCTTCTTACAGATTTTCTTATTGACACTTAGACCCTTTCCAAAATGGGAACCACCCTTTGAAGGTTTGGTTTTCTCAACCAAAAGTAATACCTTTGGATCCTTTCGAATTTTAGGCTCCACCATTTTCAGAATGTTGACCAACTCGGGCAATGTGGCATCAATCTTGTTCATATAATAATTAGTCACAAATTGTGAATAAATATCAGTTAATGAGGCCAAAATCAGATCCACACATAATCCATGATCCATCACAAAACCCAGTCGAGTCAGCTTCTCCATATAACCCAATAGTTTAAGAGCATGTTTTGGTGTTGAAGTGCCAGCCTACATCTTCATTCTGTATAATAGTTTTGAAGTGTCAAATCTCTCAAACCTAGCCTACTCTAAGAAGAGCTCACAAAGATAGAGAATCATGGTATCAAGGTCCATGCTCTCATGCTATTTCTAAAGCTCAGAATTCATGGTTACCAGCATTATGCATGCTGCTATTTCATGATTCTTTCTGTGCTTCTCCCATGCCCATTATTCATTAGCATCGATTTCAACATTAGGCTCACCAGGGATGGCTCATCTAAAACATAAGCTATCCTTTCGGATCTGAGGACTATCCTCACCGCCCTGAACCAATCAGTAAAGTTTGAACCATCTAGTTTGTTGTCAAGAATTGAGCGTGAAGGTTTATGTTCAGATTCATTGTTCAACCTGGATATAAAATAGAATTTGTTTAGACATCAGTATATGTACATGCATTTAATATAAGGTCTTTAATTAAATACATAATTCCTACTATTTTATCGACATTCATATAGCCCATTCTATTTAAATTCAGGAAAATTAGTTCAACTAATTTTCCTTAGTAGGTAGCATCCATAGCCACTCATCATGACCCCTATCATAGCAGGTCAAGCCATAATAAGATAACAATGGTTGGAACCCGTTCATTTGCATCTCATGCAATTTCCAATCCAATTGAGTTCTCTTTCTCGAGACGTGCGTACCCAATTGTACGACTCCTCAAATGTGTCTCCAATTTGGCATTAGCTCCAATAATATGGACAACTAACCCATTTTGGTTAAGGCATTAACCCCATCTAGCCTCATGACCAAACACATGTTAAGGGAAGGCATATTGTACATGTACTTACATCCCGTTAATAAGGTTCATAGCATGACTTATGATGGGAAGACTATATACCACCTTAATATTGTTGTGGGGATTTTATTGGTGCCGCCGGTCTCACCCTAGTCTAGGTCTTATATGATGAGTATGATTATGAAAATAATAATTCCAGACTATTTGGAATCATTAACTCTAAGGGAACATGCTTGAGACTGGTATATCATAATCATTCCATTATGCCAAGACTCCACATAGCATGCAAAAGAAACAAGGTTCATGTTTAAGTTATTGCACCTATGCCTATAAGTTTTAATTTAACAACTTAAACCATGTTTGTAAAACCATACACGGAATCCAATTCCCATACTAGAAATAGACTAAGTCATAAAAGTCCGTTGGGTAGTTTTGAATCCAATTCCAGGTAGGAGAGGTCCCCTTGAAGTGAATGAGCAGCCAAGTCCAATCCTTGCCAAAATAACCATGGGTACTTCGATTCGTTGTACCATGAACAACTATGATTTAAAGATTTTGTTCTTTAAATGAGTGAAGTATGGGATGACCCTCTATTAAAGCATTTACACATGTGGTAAAACATTGCTAATTTATATGATAATAACCTAGACTAAGTTTGAGCAAAACCTTAATCTAGTTATCACGTCATTTTTTGTAACAAGAATTGAAACCTAAGTCATGCATAGCATATGTTAATTAATTCATAGAAAATATTATTATAACATATTATAATCAATCATGCATAGCATAAGGCAGGCTCTGATACCACTACTGGTCAATTAAGATAGTAATTGAACATGTAACATAGCAAGGCAGAATTTCAAAACTTAAAATTAACCTAAAGGATCTCCTAAGCATGCCATGATTGATATAATCTAAGTTAAAACATTCTATAGATGCTGATAGGTTCATAAAAATTATAAAAGAAACCTAGCATCTAAGTTTAGAACGTTACCAGTTGACGCATGATTCTCTTTCTCTTTTAGATGCGGTGTTCCCTTAGAGTAATTCAGCATAACTTCATTAGCATGAGCCTCCAAACTATGATAGCCTCTATGATTGATCCACATGAATCTTCACTGAATAAAACCTCATAGAGGTGGAACTTGCTATAGACAGCAACTGCTAGACCACTCAAAGACCAACTCAAAAATATAAACTGAGAAGGCTCTCTTCAAATAGAAAGAGCCTTCTAAACAAATTTTTCATTGTTTGGAGAAACCGTGAAGGATCTCGCACAAGGAACGAAAAAAGAGATATCGAACTCAGAGAGAAAAGTTAAGCTAAAGTGTAGAATAATCAGAGAACTGGAGGTCTATTTATAAGGAAAAAGGGAAGTGTTTGACTCCTCCTATAACTCAATGTGGGATGGGAATATTCCCATCCCACATGCAAGGTAGCCGTGCTGATCACTTGGACCCGCGGGCTAACCCACGGTTGACTCCACAAGGTAAGCCCTAGCAAGATTGATTTGTACCGTAAGCTGGGCTTACGAGAAGGTACTTCCATGGTTAGCGCTTGCAGGCCCACAGCTCGCTAGCGCGCACGGGCTTTCCCCATGCACTAGTGGCCAAGCTCGCGGGGCAACCGTGTAGGCCCCACTCCGAACATCTCGTTTTCATTTGGGGCTCACTCGCAACGGGAAAATTCCCTTGCTCTGTTCCGTGCATTTTTCCTTATTTTTCTCTTTATTCCTTTTAATTATTAATTTAGGCCAACCAATTAATAATTCGTTTAATGAATTCGAAAAACAATAATTCTCGGCATAGATCCAATCTATAGATTCTTTACTTAGTCTAGTAAAGACCAAAAGTGTGTGACCTCATAGGATCCCAAAGTATTGAGATGCTAGAGGTTAACCTAAACGTGGCATCCCATTTGGGAACCTTTAGGCTCAGTGTTCCAGATAGATATGGAACTTGATAGCTCTAGACGATCAAATGAGGTTTTCTAGCAAAGCCATATAATCCCTCGATACTTGGAACGTCACGTGCTTGTGACTTGATCCGATTCTGCAACAGTAACCAATACAATACACTCCTTCCATCAAGTAAAGTACCATCCCGTTTGTTGAGCTCGGATTAAGTGTTAGCTCATGTAATAGCCGTAGTTATCCTGGAATTAGACTTGTTCACAAAGAACACTACTCGGCCATTATGTAACAAGATTGACAAGAAACCCATTTTATCAATCTTATACTCTGATCAAAGGTTTATTAGTGTGTCACTTCAACAAGAGGCCCTAAGGTACATCCCATTATATCACTATATCAGGAGCAATGGATCCCATCTTGACTACTCAGCTTACCAACATATGATCATCACTATACCTTGATCGCCAAGGTATGAATAAGTATGAGCCAAAGTATAGCAACTCTCATATAAGGTAACCAGTATCTAAGGTCTAAGGATACTTATACTGCTACTGCAATAAGACATGGCACCAACACATGGATATAGTTATTTTTTAGTGTCTATCTTATTGCGGTCTCTAATGTATTACCCGAATACATTCATGTGTTAACTCAAGGTACCACCTTCAGCTCATGAGATCGGCTGCTTAGATCTAATCCAAGGAGTAAACCTACACATGCTAGTATGTCTGTTCCATTGATGTCCAGTCTCAATGAAACTATGACTAGGGATATTTAGACTATTCATGGTAACACGTATGTGCAGTTCTCACACCACATAGATCCCACTATGTCCTCGTACTTTTACGCTATGAAGTAGTCATAGACTTTATCTTATCAATGCACATATATATAATACTATACATATATGATACTAGTAAGATACATAAATAAATTGAAAACCCTGAAAAGCAACAAAGATGCCTTAATTTTTATTAATAATAATCTGAAACCGTATGTACATTATAACTAATTAAGACATATAGCACTAATTTCCTCTAAGGAATACATCATGTCTAACACATCTGCTTTCACTACCTTCATCAATGTGGTTATGAGGTAACCATAATTATAGATAGTAGTCAATTAGTCAGATGGTGAAGAATCACCACTACCTAGTTAAGCCTGTTACCCTCTACCATATGGTAGACCACACACCTCTTAAAATAGGTGTAGCTAGTCACAGACCACGTCTTGGGAAATAAAAGCTTGACCACTATCTCATCGTAAGCTCTAGTTATCCAACTCATCCTAGAAGCTGCAATCTTCCCTGAGACATAGTTGGTTTGGAGTTCCCAATCTTCTAGGATGATAACAATGTCTTCATCACCAGTCTTTCTGAGTTGGGTGCCTCTGTGAAGCATGTTGAGGATGCTCGCGATCAGCCTTAAGCAGATAAGGTATGAATTTCCATCAATTTCTACCCAAAGGACATCGTTGAAGCCTTGAATGGTATAGAGGTTGGTGTAGAATGCCCTAATGAAACCTGCGATGGCTGGTCCCTCCAATTGCAAAAATTGGCTAAATTTTGCTTCTTGATGATTTTGTGCATGATGTGATTTCTAAGAAGGCTAGCATAGTCAACACCATACACTGGGCCAAAGTCCAAATTAGATGCCTAATCCACTTTAGTGAACAAAGTTCCTTTTGGGAAGGTGATTTTCTCCATTTTTTCTTTAGCATTCACAATAAGGCTTCTGTTGGAGGTGGATTGAAGTCTAAAGGTGGTTTAGGGTTCTTAGCTCTGGAAATCGATTAGAATTCAAAGATGCAAGTAACCTCTCTCTTCAACTCCTTCAGCTTTTATAGACAACTCGAACTCTTTGAGATACGTGGCGCTTCCTCAACTCATGATGAAGAGTAACGATAAGATTAACACTTAATTAACCACCTTAGTAAAATGGTGAGTTTTGAAAAAAAAGGTTCCAATTTAAAATCGCATCTTTTGAAATAATGGGCTTTTGATTTTTATAGGAAATTGAAACTCTCGTTATTACTTTAAAATTTAGACAGAGTTAGACATGTGTTATCTCATTGCTGAACACTTAACCAAATTTCTAACTTCTTCTTCACATGAGGTTCGCCATACCAATAAGCTACCTTAGGACATTAAACTACTCATTTGGCAATGGTTTGGTGAATATGTCAGCGTGTTGTTCCTCTGAAGGAACATATTCCAGTTTGACATCACCCCTTAGCACATGATCTCTTATGAAGTGATGTTTGATGTTGACATGCTTCATCCTACCATGCTAAACTGGATTCTTGGATAGGTCTATTGGGCTCTTATTATCACACATAACTTCAAGACAAATTGACTTTATACCATAATCTTCCAGTAACTCTTGATCCATAGCATTTGTGCTACCCAACTTCCTACTACCATGTACTCAGCTTCAGCTGTATTAAGCGCAACAGAAGTTTGCTTCTTGCTGTACCAAGAGATTAAGCATTCCCTAAGGAAATGACATCCTCCTGTGGTGCTTTTCTTGTCAAGCTTATCTCTTCCATAATCAGCATCTGTGAATCCTCTTAGAGTAAAATGCATGCTGTTGGGATACCACAGACCTATCTCAATAGAGCCATGCAAGTATTTGAGAATTCTCTTCATAGTTACTAGTTAAGATTCTCTAGGATCAACTAGATAATGAGCATAGTAGCACACAACATATTGTATGTCAGGCCTACTAGTTGTAAGATAAAGAAGAGATCATATGATTCCTCTGTAGAATTTTTTGTCTAAAGATTTTCCAGCTTCATCTTTACTTAAGATAGTATCAGTGGCCATGGGAGTGGACATTGGCTTTGAATACTCAATATTAAACTTCTTTAGGACTTCTTTGGCATACTTCACTTGACTGATGAAGATTCCATCTTTAGTCTTCTTGATTTGAAGATCAAGGAAAAAGTTGAGCTCTCCCATCTTTGATCATGGGATTTTATACTAGCTCGTGCTTTCGATAATGATAGCTTTTTCGGGATTTTATCCTTTTAAATTTAAACGGACATTTAATAAAATTAATTAATTTTTCTTTTTTGTTAAAAAAATTAATTAAAAATAAAAAAAAATATAAAATTACACAGAAAATACAAAAAATAATGAAAAAATCACAAAAACCGGAATTCAGGGATCGGCCTCGCAAAAAGTTTAGAGAGGCATCCTCGCTAGAAGTTCTGGCGAGCCCTACCTTTTTTGGATTTTCGAGATTTTCCCTATAAATATTTGGGGAATTTTTTGTAATTGGGACCAAAAAAATTTCAGAGAAAAACATAGCTTTTAGAACTGCAATTGATTTCGAGAATTATGCAACTATTTTTCAGGATTTATACTACATTTTAAACAACCTAAACTAAAAGATGACGAGGACTACTCCCTAGGGTCGAGCATATTTTTTCGAAGTGGATTCGCTTCGTAAGGGTAAGCCTCTGAGTTCCTAAAATTGCTAATTCCCTGCTCATTGTTTGTTATTCCTTATTCTGATTTCATCTACGGACCTAGGATTTTTATTATTCTATTTTATTCCGAATGTTGTAATTTTTCTTTCTTCATCTATAATTTCCTTATTAATAAAAATATATGCTAGAATACCCCATAAAGGGAATAAAAATATATTCCCGGATAACAGCCCCCGCTATTTTACCATTCGAGCGATTTCATTAATTAAAGGAGCAACCAACGTGTTAATAAAATGAATTATTTTATTTCAAATGACAAATCCATTATCGTGATTTTTCAATAGGCCACAAGGGCCTCGACGAAGTCAAAATCGAGCAAACATGCAATGTGTTGTAATATACCATGTGCTAATCTTTGTGGATGCGAGAATTAGATGTATGTTTAGGATTTTAATTTTCCTTCGGGTATCGCGATTTCAATAATTTTTTTGGAAATGTAATTAATAGATTAGGCAGGTGGTTGCATCCTCCGAGATTTTATAATTTTTAATATTTACTTTCCGCATTTATTTACTGCTTTATGGATGGATGTATCACTTTCAAATATACGTGAATCATGCATAATAACTCGAAAAATGACATAAGTGGAAATATACACAATTAAGAAATACAGTTTTCTATAGATGTTATATAATGTGATCTAATAAGAAATAACCAACTTATCCCGAACTCGAATCTCTATGTCTTAGTGGGCCATCCCCCAGACGTTAAGCCTCACATGACTCTAATTCCTATAAAGAGATAATCCAGGTGGCGACTCTACATTAAGAGACGGTGGATTCGGGTTTGATCGATATAAAAATGTTTTCACTTTCTCTATCAAACTTTTCCCGAGTCCCCAACCCAGTACCTGTATTTTCAACTTAAACACCCTGGTGGACCGCACTTCTCATTCGCGCGCTCTCGGCCCATCACTCCATGTCATCTGCTCAGTGTGGAGTCTGCTGGGGATTTTTTCTTAAACTTTTTTTTCAAAGGTTTTAGATTTTGGATAAGTGCTGAAAATTATTAATAACATTATTTCGTATTTTCTTGATTATGACATATTCATAAATTTCGCATTGCAATAGAAGGGATTAGCCCGTAAGTCTAAGGTACCCCTATTACCGCGAAGCTTTCTCTTGTACTAATCTACCTCCCTGAGAAAAGTAGTACTTGAGCGGGTGGAGCACTTGTTTCCATATCGCATGTACCTCCCTCGTTAGAACCTATTTGGGGAGAGGCTTGGAGTGTATTTTAGTGCAACGAGAACCTTTTACATCAATAACCCATTTATAAACTCCATGTAAATAAACCGTAGGCATTTCCCCTAGGGTGTTACCCAACAAACAACCATGCATTATATTTTCTTGCAAGTGCGCTCCTTAGTATCCTTGTGGTACTAAGATGAACCAAACCTAGGATAGAGGCTAGCTAAAAGCCCTACACTCGAGAGTTGTATGGTTGGAAGTTGGATATTATGTGCTATGTGCTATGTATTTGTCATTTTTTGATTCATCATGCATTGTACAAATGTGCCATGCTGACCACGAATCTTAATGCACACACTCATTGAAGTATTGTAAAACTATAGTTGTTCTCATCACATTTATGATATAGTTGACACCCGAGATCGTGTCACCCTAGTACAGCATGAAACCAAGTAGAATCATGTAGCATCACTCACCCATTTTTCAGCATGACATCCACTTGATGTCAGACTCCAAAGACAAACCTACCCAAATTCTTGTGCGATGCCCATTTGGCATCCGATTCATAGCCCTTTTGGGGACAATTATAAATACCAAAAGCCTACATGAGGAAACATGAACACAAACCAAAGTAAAGGATATCTCAATTGATGTCCTAACATGAACCCACATGGGGTAAACTTACATAAAAAAAAACCTTACTGCTCACCTAAAATACCTGCCCATGAAGGGAAATGATCCATGCATCATCACATACCTTTTATAATGATGTCTACTGACATCGAAGACCTTGCCCTAATGGGGCAAAAATAACCAAAACATTGATCTAAGTGCTACATACGGTAGTTGTTTTCATGCATTTTTAGACTACTTTTCATTAGGGTATGTCACACCGCTTACTCGAAAATAATTGACATCTTCATGAGATCTACTCACAACACCAGATCTCCAATTTTTAACCTATCACCACATGGGTAATTAGGTCACTTCATCACATCATTCCCTTTCACACTGTCCCATAGATAGTGTGGATCTCGAATCCACTGGATTTTCATTCACCAATTTTTATCACTTGGGCTAACAATTCTACTTTGTTTTGATTGATTTTATCTTGCATCATGGCACGTTAACCCATTATGTACGCAACCATAACGTTAACATTTCACATATCATGACATAATGTGCATACTTTGACGATCTTCCTATGTACTTCAACCTAGAAAAAGCCTACCTACCAAAGGGCTTGGAATAGGGTTTCTCACCGATTGATACACCTTTCTCCAATCACGGCTCATCAAGAAGGAATTCCCTACACGGACTCTAGTGAAGGCTCGGGTTCGAACTCAGAACAACGCACTCCATGCAGTTTTAGTAAAATGGCTAACCAACAAGAGGAGAATGTAGTAGAGGAACAAAATCTTGGGGCAAGGCAGAACCCACAGCTGAACCAATCATTGGTGAGCGCTGAGATTGCTACAGCGATGAATGCTTTCGCTAATAGTGACCAATTTGTGTCGATCATCAACCATCACACCAGGATAGGGTAGCTTGAGCAAAGGGCAAATGATGTCATGCCTAACTTGAAAGTCAGTGGCATGATTCTACCAAGGGGACCATCCTCTTTTGCTACAGTATTTCCGAGTACTAGTACAGTCACCCCTACTTTCTACCAGTTTGGGTCGGGGCAGGGTCAACCGCAGGTTGGCCAAATAATCTATGAGTTTGCTTCTCAGTCACAAGTTGGTGGCCTGTTCTTCCTAGGGTAGCCGGCATAAACTTCATTTGCACCTAGAGTGGTGGGGCCGCCAGAAATCAGACCCTCCTCCAATTATATCCCGTTTGTTCAAGGGACAGCTCAACCTACGGTGCTAAGCTGGGGTGCACCTTCTCAGATGTTCTAGGGTCAAGGATAGTACAACCCAGGGATGTAATATGGTGGTTTCTTAGGGACTTTGAATAATATCCTCCAGTAACTAGGAATGACTGAACTATGGAAACAGTTCTTAACTACCCAAGGTGGGCATGTTGTACAGGGGCAAATGGGTGCAATTCTGACATAGTCAACAACCAGAGATGAGGATACTTTGCCTCCAACTTTTGCTATGCCCAATTCGAGAAATACACAGGCACCACAGACCCTCATGCACATCTTGCACACTATCAAAACACAATGAGGGCCCTGAGGATAAGTGACTGCATGATGGCCAAGCTGTTCATTATTACACTGAGGAGCCCTGTGAATGAGTGGTATAGTCATCTCCTAATGGATATAGCTTATGACTGGGGACATCTGTCCTAAGTAATGGCGGATCATTACGACTTCAACACTTTAATGGTCACAACAATGCAGAATTTGGAGGCTATAAGGAAAAAGCAAGGGGAAGTTTCAAGCCTTACCTCGAGTGGTGAATGGCTACACAAGTCAGGTTATAGTCTCCCTTGACTTTACTCAAAATGATTGTGAAGCTCTTGGATGGTGCACTGCCATCTTATTGAAAAAAACTCAGGTTTAAAACCTTCCACAACTATTAGGATGTATTTATTCGGGCCGAAAAGCTAGAGCGTTACGATGCTATGGAGGAGGAATTGGGTCAACAGGCTGCTAAACCCTAATACAAGAAGAGAGAGTCCAATCCTATGCAAGCGAAGGCAAAACAAGCAGTGGTGCAACTAGTACAGGAAGAGAAGGTAGTCGCAGTCAGGTTACCAAAAGAGGAGTATCATGGTATCTCGCCATACACGGCTAACCTTTGGTTCTTGTTCACCAAATTACAAGAACTCAAATAGTTAGAGAGCTTGAAAAAGCATGCTCCTCCTATGCCTAAAGACAACAACATCTACATCCAATATCACGTAGTTGTGGGGCATCGTACGAACAACTTTAAAGAACTTTTGAAGACTATCCAGAAGCTGGTGGATGATAAGATCATTCATGAGCCTGCGCTTAAACCTAGCACAAAGACCAACCCTTTACCGAATTTTGAGGCCGATGTTACGATGATTAACTCCGAGATAAGGGAGGAGAAGGTGTTGAAATGAATTTTTGATGGCTTAGGAGAGTTCGTGATGGTAGTTGGAGGAGGAAAGGATCTTGATCATGTGTTGAGAATGTTGGAGAAGGAATGGAGCCGCCGAGGGAGCGGAGGTGAGATAAAAAATATCTGAGGTCGACCTTGCTGGATTGTTGGTATTTACCGGCTAGAAACCTACGTCACTTCGCTTAGGGAGGGATCTGTTAGGATAAGCACTGACCAGTGGGGAACACCAGTATGTGATGGCAATAAAGTCAGGGATGGACTCGGATGATGTAATGGAGATGCTCAAGTCTCAATTGAGTTATCAGGGAGCTAGAGAGAGGGAGGAAGTCCTGAGGGCCAATTTCAATTTGGCTGAAATGTCTGTTTTCAATGGGAATGACACACCGTCATCCCATTTGTCTAAATTTTATACCCTGTGTTGAGCACAAGGTCTTTCTCAGGTTATGATAGCAACACTTTCCCCATGCTCATTGTTAGGGGTGGCTAGCCAGTGGTACGACATGAAATCTGAACACACAAATAGTACTTGGAACTATATTGCTGCAGAGTTCTAAACAGAATTTGCATTTCTAGAGCCGCCAAAGCAAAGCATGCAAGATTTGCTCGCTTGCAAACAAAGGGAGGGGGAGTCACTCACCAGCTACATAAAGCGGTGGATGTTTATTTACGTGGTGATGTCTGTAAGACCGACTAAACTTGCATGGGTACAATTGATGATAGAGGGATCCCAAGACTGGTACACCCTACCACCTATCGAGGTTGACTATCCTCGATTTTGATGAGCTATCATATCACACTCATTATCTTGACATGGAAATAACCATCAAACATCATAATGTCCTTGTGGTAGGGTCAGGGATACTCGCTAATTCTATACTAGCAATGCTATCTCGATCCAACCCAGGAGTAAATACAGTGACTGACGAAGGGGAAGGCATGAATAGGATCCACTGGCAGAGGTGCTCTCCATTGATAGGGTAGAATCCCAAGGAGACGTAGAGAAGCACAATCTGGGATGATGCTAGAAAGGGTGCCCATCAACCTTGATGCATATATCCTTAAATCAAGGAGGAAAAGGAAGATGGAAGAAGGGACCTCGGTTGAAGGGGAGACCGGAATGGGAAGAAACCCATCAACTTGGATTCCTACAAATTGAAGGGACAGCGTAGCCAACCTAAAGATGGATATGATCAGTACCCTGGGTGAATTCTACAGAAATAAGGGTGTAAAGGATGGAGTGCTGAGCGTTACCCGGAGTGGTCAGATTTTCCGAAGGGAAGAGGTGGTATAGCTTAATGACTCCAGGCCTGAGGAAATCATGAGGGAACAACCTGAGCCACCTTTACCCCCGAAGGTGGATGAGGATATACTGGATGTGAACCAACTAAAGGGGACTCATGCAAAGTACAGTATATGGAGGTTACTTGAGATATCCCAAAAACACAGGATGGGCCTGGTCAAGAGATTAATGGAAATGCCTGCTACACCTACAACCTCTATAATTGAGATGTGCACCGCCATTGGGGAAGGAATCACTCCCCATCAAATGCCATTCATAACCTTTGATCAATCTGAACTGCCATGGGAATTAAGGCTGCAAATAGGGCCCTATTTATCGAGGTTTGAATTTTTGTTCAAGCAATACCATGTGTGATGGTCAATGATGGATGGGTCAACCCTTAATTTATGTCAACTCAAGGTCCTACCTCATTTAGGGCTAAGGGAGGATATGTTGGCAAAGTCAGACATGGTGATTCGAGCCTACGATGATTCAAAGAGTGGGGTAGTGGGCAATTTCGAAGTGGAGGTCACTGCAGGGGAAGTGACCTCCAATGTAACTCTTAGGTAGGCCATGGATCCATGCAATAGGAGCGGTCTCTTCCACTCTACACTGAAAGATAAAACTTATCCATAATGGGAGGCCAATAACAATTGACACGGATGAGGAATCGGTAATGGCTATAGCCACGTTCGAGGAGAGAGCTACACAAGGGCTAAGGGTGGTAATGGCCACTAAAGGAAAGAAAAAGGAGCGTAGGACTCCAAAGGGGTATCATTTTTTCCCCGGAAGTCTAAAAGCTCATATGAAGAAACAGGGTTTCATCCCAAGAAGGGGTCTGGGAAAACACCATTAGGGGATCATCTAAGCCATTTTGGTCACTCATGGGCTATGTTTGGGATTCATCGCAAACAAGAAAATGTACAAGTACAAGCGACACTTATTCTGCAACATATTTAACATCTATGAGGTTGAAGGTAGTAAGGCATATCTAGGGGAGCCAGAATCATCAATCCTGAAAGGAGAAGAGGTCAAAGGGCTTGAGATATTTAATGATATTTTTGACTTCACAACTGGCAAGCTAATTGAACACCCGGAAGAGCCTGTGCTTGAAGAAGAACTAATCCTAGCCATGGAAGTGACCCCAACTGAGGATGAATCAACCGAACCTGAGAGAGGTGGAGCACTGGAAGATGCGGTAGCAGCATTTACAGAGGCCGTCAGTGAACTAATGAAGAAGAAGGGCGATGTGAAAAACTGAGATCTTTTGAGCACTGTCAGACTCCTCACGGAAAAGCTGGCATAGGCCACCCTTGAAGCTGAACCAACTCTTGACAAAACTGTTGATGCAAATGAAGGCTCTCCACATGTAGAGGATGACAATAATGATGATATAATCTTGAACATTTCAGATTTTTTGACAATTTTGTCTATGAGGCCAATTCAATGAAATATGACAATTTTGCTTACTTGTTTAATGTTCTGCTGTGAGCACAGGATTTTGTACCAGCTCGCGCATTCGATGATGACGAATTTTACGGGATTTTACCCTTCAATCACACATTTTCAAGTATCCTGACGTGTCCGAATTGGAATCCTCCTCGTTACTAATAAAATTATTTAATTTAATTTAGAAATTATTTAACTAAATAAAAAATACAAAAATACAAAAAAATATAAAATTAAAATATAAAAAAATGGAAGGAGACGTAATCCTGATTGCGGGGAAGCCTCGCGCAGAGGCAGCCTCGCAAGGAGGCAGCCTCGCGCGAGGCAGCCCACGCGAGGCTGCGCGAGGGTCCTAAGTGACCATCGCGGGGCCTGCCCGCGAGGGTCCAAAGGAACCCTCACGTGGCCTCCCCGCGAGGATCCTAAGGAACCCTCGCGGGGCCTCCCCGCGAGGGTCCTATGGAACCCTCGCAGGGCTTAACCACGAGGGTCCTTAGTGACCCTCGTGGGGCTTCCCCGCGAGGTTTGTAGGCGACCCTTGCGAGGCCTCCCCGTGAGGGTCCTAAGGACCCCTCGCGGGGCTTACCCGCGAGGGTCCTAAGGAACCCTCGCGGGACCTGCCCGTGAGGGTCCTAGGGAACCCTCGCGGGGCTTCCCCGCGAGGGTCCTTAGCGACTCTCGCGGGGCCTCCTCGCGAGGTTTCTAAGCGACCCTCGCGGGGCCTCCCCGCGAGGGTCTTAGGCGACCGTCAAGGGGCTTCCCGCGAGGGTCGTTGGCGAACCTCGCGAGGATTCCCGCGAGGGTCTTATGATACCCTCGCGAAGAGCTCCGCGAAGCCTTTTTTCCGGCGAGGCTCCTCGCCGGAAAAACTTTCCTTTTTTGGTCTTTTTCGGGATTTTCCTATAAATAGTAGGATCATTTTCGATAAAGGGGATCCGAAAATTATCAGATAAAAAATATAGCTTTAGAACGACCTTTGCTTCCAAGAATTAAAATAAACAATTTTTGGATTTTATACAACTTTTTTTACCTAAATTCAAAGGACGAGGAGGATTTCAAAACGACCGATCGGATTCTTCGACGTGGATTCGTTAAGTAACGGTAAGCCTCTGAGTTCCTAGAACTGCAATTCCGTGTTTACAGTATTTAATTTCTTCTTCTAAATTTTCCTGTGAACCTAGGGTTTTCATCTTTTATTTTATTTTAACTGTTGTAATTCTTTTTCATCTCTTTCTTTATCATAAGAAGATGTATGTTAGAACACCCCCACGAAGGGAAAAAAACATATTCCCGGATAATAGACCACACTTTTTATCATGCGAGCAATTTCATTAATTAAAATGAGCAACCAATGTGTTAATAAAATGAACAATTTTATTTAAACAATAAAAGATATCACGATTGATTTTTTTTAGGCCACGCGGGCCTCACTAAATCCAAAATCGAACATACGTATTATCCCCTGTGCTAACCTTTGTGGATGCAGGTAGATTAGGATTAGATGTATGTTTAGGATTTTTAATTTTCCTTCGGGTATCGCAATTTCAATTTTCGGGAAATGTAATTAATAGGTTAGCGGACGGTTGCATCCCCCGATTTTTAAAGCCTCGTAATTTTATTTTCCGCATTTACTTTCCGCATTTATTTACAGTTTTTGTGGATGGTTTATTTTTCC
>CATIWQ010200020.1:0-25521 GCA_949673415.1 Euphorbia schlechtendalii | reverse complement strand
CCATCAACTGCCATCAACTACCAACGAATAGACACCTATCAAGAGTCAACCAATCATGAAAAGGTGCTTATCCATTGTGGATTATATCAAAGCTTCTCAACCAATCACAATGAACAGATGCAATCTTTCATCAATAGACACAACCCTTCATTTGGATAGACATAACTCTTCAAACTCTATAAATAGGGTTCCAATCCTCTTCAATTTTGTGCAGTGATACAAAGGGAAATATTAGAGTGCATGAGAGAGATATAGTGTGTGTATAGATAGAGAGTTCATTACGTTCATAAGTGTTAGTGAGAAAATGTTTAAGTGATTCGAATCCTTATTTCGATCACTAGATTTCTCTATATTCTCGAGCGATTGTTGTATAAGTGTACTTGCAAATCACTTATCAATAAAAGTTTTCGTTCTTCAATATTTATTTGTTCGATATTCGCAAAGAATAGCATCCTAGCGGAGGTTCTGTACAGGCCGAGACCGATTTCAAAGCAGATGCTAGAATTGCGGGAATTGATGACTCTCATTAAAGAGTGGATACAGTTTGATCAACTTTAGCTTTCACTTTCATACCTTACAACTTTGCTTTGCTTTCTACTTATACTTTCTATTTCGAAGTTTATTATATGTCTATGTGTCATAATGCATATTTCATGCTAAGTCTTTTATATTAATCAAGTTATATGAGTTGGATTTAATTTTAAGAGTAGTTTCGGGGTTAAGAATATCATGTATAATCATTGGATCTATCATATAACGCTGTTTAGTGAGCTAACATTTTTGGAATGGTAACTTACTAAATGTAGCTATGTGAGAGAGACCCGTACTAAGCATAGTATTGATGTTATCCAAGTTTATATAATTGTCTTAATTAATTTACGCTAGGTTTAGAAAAGTCATTTCATGTATTGCTCTGCGGCGAATAATTGAACATCTGAGTATTTAGAACCGGGTCTGTTAGATTAGTTTAGTGAATCATAACATCTATGTTGAACTTGCATGCTTTTTCTGCTATCCTTATTTCATAGGGAAAATCTATATATTTAGGTTCTCTAATCTTTCATACCTATATTTACTCATTTTTCATTCTAATCCTTCTTTCCTAACCTTTACTTTAATATATTTTATTTTCTTTATATTATCTTCCTTTTCGATCTTTAGAACTAGTCCTTCCTTGTGGAATCGATATCTTTTAAAACTACATCGCAACTGTATACTTGTAGTTATCATCATTTTTCTATTTGATAAGAGGTATTGACAACACCTATGCTTTTTCATTAACAAGTTTTTAGCACCATTGATATATAGCCGAATCTTGTGAACAAACTATTAAACTTATCAGTATAAAAGTGGCGAACAAGTTTTTTGGGCCGTTGGCGGGGAAGGCAAGTGCGTTCTAGAAATTGAATTATCTAGGGAAGGTAAGTACTTTTTAAAAATCAATTACATTTATTTATTTTATTTTCTTTACCATACAATTTTCTAAATTTCATTCTAAATTTGAAAGGATTATGAAACAATCATCTTGGAGGTAATACATCATAATATTTCATCTTAATTCTTGACAAATAGAAGATTTTCTTCTATTTTCCTTTTCACATTCACGACTGTCTATCGTGCTCGTGAATTTCCCTACAAAACTTTCTATTTTTTTTTCATATAGTCACGTTCGTAACCTAGGATCACGATCGTGGCGTGAGCGAAAACTGTAGCAGTTTTGGCAGTTTTTCGACAGTTTCTCTCAAACACTACATATAGGGTATGATACTCATAATTTTTCATTTCAGATATCCAAAATTCTTTCTCTTTCAATAAAAAATTTATGTTCTAAACCTTAAAATCAATCAATCCTTTTTATCAAAATGGTTCACTCAAACAAATCTATTCTTATTCCTCCTTCAGATCTGCAAGAATGGTATGAAGCACCTTTTCCTATTCATTCTCGAGAGGAAGGTCTTCATTTTGAAACCATCAGGGATGCAGATTTCACTAGTTCTTATGTCATTCATAAGAATAGTTTCATTTAATTAGGAATCTATGAGAGGGTAATGTATTACCTTGGAATACTTAATATGGTTCTCTATTACTCTATGAATATTAGGAACAGTGAAAATAACTGTAAGCAAATGCTGATTTCGTTAGTATGGATGAATTCTAAGATGAATTGTAAGATGAATTATTTGGAGTATCGACATATTGGAAAGAAGTATAAATTATCAAGGAAGAAGTTGGAGCAGAATTTGGGGTTCCCTAAAGATTGTTCCTACAAAATGCTTCCTGGTTGGGATCCACTACCAACATGGAATCGCCTTACTGGAAAAGATGAACACAAACAGGAATCTACCTATAGCTGGTGGATCCGAGACCCTTGTTTGCTTGCTCTACACTTCTATCTAAGTAGTGCACTTTTCGGTAGATCTATTTCTGACATAATCATTCCTGAAGAATTGTTTATCTTGGAAGTAGTTTGGAATGGCTTACCTATGGACGTATCGGGGATTATGATGGGGACTCTTATGTCTGCCGTAATTGATCCTGGTAGGATAGCATACGGGTGTCGAACTATGGCGAATTTGCTAGGATAAATTGGGAGATTACCAAGTGGTGAAGATGTCTTTACTGATGAAGATGAAATTCTAGAGTTAACTACGGAAATTTTCTTCAAGCATGGATTTCTAACTATGTTTATTGGAGAGAATGGGATAACCTATTATTACAAATCGTGGGATGAACGAGTTGAGGATGATAAAAAGTGAGAAAGGGAAATTACTAGGAAAAAAGGAAGTAGTTCAACTAGTCTTAAAAGGAAGTTGAACAAATTAGTGGAGGAGCAAATCTCTTTTCATCGCAAGATTAGCAATATCCATATTTTGGTGTGTGATGTTGAAAGGGATCTACGGGAGTCACGTTATAAGATTGATTAGATGATTGAATCCTTAACTCTTGAATGAATTATTTTCTTTTCTTTTTAGTTTAAAATCTTGTATAGTCTTTTCTTTCAGTTTAGTTTATTTTTTATTGTTTGTTTATTTGTGTTTTATTGTAAATTTTTGTTATTATAAATGAAAATTTGAACAACAAGACGTTGATGTTCAATTGCTAGCTTCACCATGAATACTCAAGGTATTATAGTAAATATTTATCATTTATATTTAAGAAAGTTTGTTTGTGTTTGTTTTTCTAAGATTTTATAGGTGCAAATCTAAAAATTGAAGAAATTTGAGGATTAAAGAAGCTCGTGACCGTGACACAATTCGCGCTCGTGATCACTGGATAACAAAATTTTCTGTTTCTTTCATGAGGAGAGTCAAGATCACGACTAGCCTTCGCGATCGTGACACGGTAAAATTATAACCATTATAGATCGCGAACTGACATGCGACAGATGGCTAAATCTACCATTAACAGCTATTTTTTACCCCTAAATGGCTATAATCCCATTTATGACCAATTAGAGACCTAATAAACCTCTATAAATAGGTCCAAGTTAAACCCTAACCACCACACCTTCTAAAAATCCTTCAAATCTTTTATTTTTCTCATCTTCTAATTCAAGCATCTAAACCATTTCAAACCTTTTTCTTCAAAACCAACATGATTCGTGTGAAGAGAGCAGCATAAAAGATAGGAGCACGATTAATTGAAGAAGAATTTTGATTATCCTTTCCCATTGATGACAAGAGAAGAGGGTAAGAGATTTCAAAAGCTAAGCAAATTAGATATCACCGGGATGATATTCCTCGATTTAGTTCTCTTGGAAACTCTAAATCTCTGTGAAGAGATGGAAGCCTACCTTTCAGTTCTTGGTCTTTCAAAATTTGTGGATACGCGGTTCCCACAAAATCGAGATTGGATTCTCGAATATTTGGTAACATTCGATTTCGAAGATTCAAGGAAGAAGGAAATACAATTTCAGAATCAAGGACAACAATACACCATCACGAGAGAGATGATGGGTGATTGGTTCAGATTCAAGATTGCTAATTCATCAAGCATGACGGACTCATTTCAACCTAACTAGGTTTGAGCAAATTTGTTGGGTAAGAGAGTCTTCAATCCCAATAATTCTCCTAACAAACTTGTTAAGGATGAATGCATTCTTCTTCTCCACAAATACCTTTCCACTTTGGTATTTTATCGAGTAGAGAATACGAAGGTCTAAAAGAAAGACTTGTTTGTTCTTTCATGTTCTATGATGAAACAAAAAGCAGAATTCGTGGATATTATATGGGATACGATGAAGAAAAACTCGATGAGCATGAGAAGCAAGATTGGAGCAACCGAAATTATCATTGCCATAATCTTGGATGCAAGAGGAGAACTCCCCTATGTTCAACAGTTGGGTGAGTATTTTCGATACATGGACGGGACATATTTGAAGAACACCAGACTAATCCAAGAACACGAAGGGGTTTATTCTTTTTATTCCTACTCCAACCGCACTAAGAAACTCAATTTGACTCAAGAAGATTCTTTTGTTGGACCATCAAATCCATCCGTTAGCCATCGCAAAGGAAAAGCCTTGATGACCAAAATAGAAGAAGATGATGAAGAAGATGAAGAAGCTCCGGAAGATTGGAAGGTGAGCATGCAACTTAAATTGGATAATTGCCAAGAGGAACTAGGAGTTATGAAGAAAGACATTAAGATTCTAAAGAAAAGTAATAAATCGATGCTTAGAAAATTACTTTCGTTCTTTAGTAAACAAAATTGCCAATTCACTCCTAGTCTATCGAATTCTCCTTCACAATAGATCGGGTTTATTCTTTACTTTATCTTTTTCAATTTTATTTTTAAACTAGCATAGTTTTTTATTTTTATAATGTCTCACAATGAGGACATTGCGTTCTTTAGTGTGGGGGGCATTTGTAAAAATCTCCTAAAATCAAAAAAATTGAATAAAAATGAAAAATCGAAGAATTTGAAAATTTTTGTTGATTTCGTGACATTTATACATTATCTATTCTTATACTTTACTAACAATTGTCCAAGGTTATTGTGAGTGTTAGGTTTTACAAGTTTGATGTTATTGCAAAATTTGAACGCATGTTGAATTTGAGTGTTAATAGCACAACATTTGTCATTTTGGCAAGGATGAGTGGTGAGTAATATTCGAGAGCAACATTCCAACCAAGTTTCGATATATATTTCAATGCAACATGAATTAGTATAAGTTATATAGTTTTAGTTTAATGCTTATGATAAGTTTAAGTGGAGTAATACTAATTGTATTCTTACTATGAGTTTTATGTGCAAATCTCGAATAAGTCCTGTAAGTATTAAGTGTGTTTAAAGTTTTAGGAAACTATAGCCATAATACTTTGAAATTGATCAATAAAGGATGAGGGTATTAAGTGAAAAATCAAAAGAAAGAGAGGATAACCAATACAGTTAAGTCATGGTTGTAAAAGAAGTTCTCCATGAAAGACCTTGGAGAAGAAACTTTTATACTTGGTATAAAGATCTACCGAGATAGATCCAAAAGGCTGCTAGGCCTTTCAAAAGTATATACATAGACAAGGTTTTGGCTAGATTTAAGCTTGAGCAATCAAGAAAGGGTTATCTCCCAATGTCTCATGGGATTAACCTTTCTAAATCTGAGTGTCTGAGAACACAAGAGGTGAGACTACGCATCAATGGAATACCCTATACCTTAGTAATAAGATCCATCATGTATGCTATGGTATGCACTCAGCCTGACATCTCACATGTGTTGAGCGTCATGAGCAGATTTCAATCTGAACCAGGTGAGAAGCACTTGATGGTCGTTAAAACTATCCTTAAGTACTTACGTAGGACTAAGGATATGTTTTTAGTATATGGAAAAGGTGATCTCTCTGTGAAGGGATACATTAATGTGAGTTTTCAATCTGAGAGGGACGATTATAAGTCTAACTCAAGATATGTGTTTATGTTAAATAGAGGGGCAGTTGTGTGGAAAAGTTTCAAACAGGATACAAATGTCGATTCAACCACATAATCTGAGTATATAGTTGCTTCAGAAGTAATTAAGCAAGCTGTCTGCTTAAGGGATTTATTGGTGATCTCAGTGTGGTGTCCAGCATTGTAAATCTAATAGTGGTCTATTACGATAACAATGTGTCTATTGCTCAGGCAAAGGAACCACGGTCTTGTTAGAGAAATGGACATGTACTCAGAAAATACCATCTCATTTAAGAGATAGTAGCTAGAAAGGATATAAGCTTAGAATACATCCCAATGGATCAGAATCTAGCAGATGGACTAACAAAGCCATTGACTCATGTTAAACATGACTAGCATTTTAACGAGTATGAAATGAAGCACATGGACAATTAGCTCTAGTACAAGTGGGAGTTTGTTAGACATGATGTATGCCTTAGAGGAAATTAAGGAGATATATCTTAATTAGTTTTAATATACAAATGGTTTTTAAATTATTAATAATAATAATAACGGGATCTTTGTTATTTATTGGTGTTTTTGTTTAATTTATGTATCTCGCAAGTATCATATATATGTGGTATTATATATATGCACATTGATAAGATAAAGTTTGTGAGTACTTTATAGCGTAAAAGTGCAAGGACATAGTGGGAGCTACGTGGTGTGAGAACTGCACACGCATGTTACTATGAATAGTCTAAATATCCTTAGACATAGTTTCATTGAGACTGGACATCAATGAAGCAGACAAACTAGTAACCGATCTCAAAAGCTAAAGGTGGTACCTTGAGTTAGCACATGAATCTATTTAGGTAATACATTGGAGACCTCTATAAGATAGACACTTAGAAATAACAATATCCATGTGTTGGTGTCATATCTTATTGAAGTAGTAGTACAAGTATCCTCAGACCTGAGATATTGGTTACCTTATGTAGGAGTTGTTATACTTTTGGTCATACTTATTCATACCCTAGCGATCAGGATGATACGAGTGATTACGGATATAGTGATGATCACATGTTGGTAAGCTGAGTAGTCAAGATGGGATCCATCACTCTTAATATAGTGATATAATGGGAGATGTACCTTAGGGCCTCTTGTTGAGGAGATACACTCATAAACCTCTTATTAGAGTATAAGATTGACAGAACGAGTTTCTAGTCAATCTTGATACATTATGGCGAGTGGTGTTCTTCATGAACAAGTCTAGTTCTAGGATAGCTACGGCTATTACATGAGTTAACACTTAATATGAGCTAAATAAACTGGAAGGTACTTAACTTGATGGAAGGAGTGTATTGAATTGATTACTATTGCAGTTTTGGATCAAGTCATAGGCACGTGATGTTTCGAGTATCGGGGAATCATATGCATTTGCTAGAAAGCTCATTTGATTGTCTAGAGTTATCGAGTTCCATATCGATCTAGAACACTGAGCCTAAAGGTTCCCGGATGGGAAGCCAAGTTTAGGATAACCTTTAGCGGCTCCATACTTTTGGATCCTATGAAGTCACACACTTTGGGTCTTTACCGGACTGAGTAAAGAACCTATAAAACTGGGTATATGCCAAGAATTTTAAGGTTGTCAAATTTGTTGGATATATTATTAATTGGTTAGACCATATTAATAATTAAAAGGATTAAAGGAGAAAATTTGGAATATTGCATTGAGCGGAGCAAGCGAATTTTTCCCGTTGCTAGTGGGCCCCAAACGAACACGAGTGGGGCCTACGTGGCTATAGTGCACAGCCTGCATAAGTGGGCTATGCGACGGGTCAACTCGCGAATCCTTGGGATCCGTGGGATTGAGCCTGTTTGTGGGATGGGATTTTCCCATCCAACATTGCTAAATGAGGGGATATTTCAACTCCCCTCTCCCTGTAAATAGGCATCCTTTCTCCTTAGCTCAGCCTTTCTGTCTGAGTTTGACATCTTTTATTTGCGAGATTTTGTAAGATCTTCCACGAGTTTCTCCAAGTGACGAAGAATTCTTTAGAATTCTCTTTCTATTTTTAAGTGAGCATTAGTTAATATTTTTTATTGGTCTTTGTGTGGCCTAGCAGCAGCTGTCTACCAAGGGGTTCTACCTCAACGGAGGTTTTAGTCAGAGAAGATCTATGTGGATCAATCGTAGAGGCTATCCTAGTTTGAAGGCTAGTGCCAACGGAGTTTTGCCGAATTGCTCTAAGGGAATGCCACATCCAAAAGAGAGAAGCACGCATTAGCCTGTAATATTCTTAACTTAGATGCTAGGTTTCTTTTATAAGTTTTATAAACCTATTAACATCTATGGAATGTTTCAACTTAGATTATCTAAATCATGGCATGCTTAGGAGATCATTTAGGGTTATTTTTAAGTTTTGAAATTTAGCCTTGCAACATTGCATGTTCAAATACTGTCTCGATTTACCAGTAGTACCTGCTACCCAAGATAGGTTCACTTTCAAGTTACACTAAGTTTGAAAGGTATATAATTTTTCACATGGTGTATGGGAAGAAGCTAAATTGGCCAACATTGATTCTCAACCATTTCACCAAAGTTACGATAATGTTCCACTATAGCTATCTCATCACAGCCATAATGAAGGCTCTTAAGATAAATGTGGAAGACTATGAGAGTGAAAGGGGAAACTATTTGATTATTGTGAGGAAGTTTTTTATATAGGGCACTTCCAAGCCCTTCACTTCTCAACCCTTCATACTAGATACACAAAAATCAGGAATGTAAAGGAAAAGAATGCCAAGATTATGCCTACTATTATACTGAAAGATGTGCTCAAAGAATATTTGGTTTCAAAGATTGATGGGGATGAGGAAACCGACCTAGAAACAGATTATGAGCTTCTAATTTGGGAGAATTTTAAGAATGCAATGGCAACTATGAGTCTATTTTCTAAGCAAGTAAAGAAAATAGCCTGCTCAACAGGGTTAAAGAAATCTGCAACCTCCTCTATGTGGGAGCTTATGTAGAAACTCAAGCTCAAAACCAAAGCTGAGAGAGAATTAGAGGCTAGAGCCAAGGAGGCAGCATAAGAAATTGATACAACAAACTTGCCTCATCCTATCCAAAATTTATTGAAAAGTTCAGAAGATTATTGCTTTTGAGATTTCAGAGGAGCTAAGGAAGAAGAAAAGAAAATGTTCTCAAGTGAACCTTGAAGTTATGAGCTCTTTCAATCTAACTAAGAAGAAGCTCAAAGATTTCCAAAAGAAGAGGAGCGCTCCAAGCAAAGGTAGAAGGAAAATCAAGCTTGTAGTAAGTGAGAATGAGCTGAAAGAAATTAACCAAGATAAGTTTGAAGATTCAACTGATCTTGATAAATCTACATTGTAACCCATTCACACTCAACAAGCTGAGTTTCCTAAAGCTAATCTATCCTTGGATTAAACAGCTAACCAACAGGAATCTGAAATTCCTTCCCCCACACCTAAACCTTCTATCCTACTTCTATACCATATCTCCCATAAAAAAGAACAAACCCTTCTTCACCACCTAGACCTCCAAATGCTATAAAAACCCTCATTCCCTCTCACAAAATCTCAACAACCACCTATTGTGAATAAGATAGTAAATTCTCTACCTTCTTCAGAAAAAAAGTTTGTAAATTTAAACACATTCCACTAACTACCACTTCGAAAACAATCCTTCTTCACACCAAACCTCTATCCCCTAATCCCTCTATAGGGATGATTCCTCAAACTGAGAACTACGCTCAAGTGGAAACAATAATATTGTAAGCGATGTTGAGGAAAATTTTATAGCCAAGGAAGAAACCCTTACCAACAGCATCAGGTCCATGAGGACACTAATGATTCATCTATCTTGGCTAAGATAACAGAGATTGCAAGGGCTAAATACCCTTATCTCAAGTCAAATGTTGAGTTAGATGCAGCAGTAAGCCAAGTGTAACTTATTGAGGAATTGACGGTTTTTGGAAAAAAGAAGGAGGCACCTGATGAGTGTCGAGACCACCAAAAATAATCCCTTCACCAAGATTAAATTGTAATTAGCGGTAATCAGGGGTCGAATCTATAGGGAATAATATTTGCTAAGCATTTCCTTTTTAGAATGACTAGAGTGACCAAATTGTTTAAAATGTTATGGGTTGAAAACTAAAAATAACAAACAAAACAAATAATTAAAACACTAACTCAACCAATTTAGGTGAAACCATGTATCATAATGATCACTGGACAAGGGATAAATTGAACCGGGATTAGGTTTAGTTACACTAGCATTCCAACAAGTGTTAGATTGTTGTATCTCCAATCTCGATGATGAAAGAGAGACTGGTATCACTTACTCCTTCTTAGTTGTAAAAGTTGGAGATAACAATAAATTAAAAGACTTACCTTGCGGTTGACAAAACCACATAGAGGCTAAGGATTCAATAAAAATAAGTACATAGATCAACAAATAAAATAAGTCACCTTGTGGATTGTTATATTTAGGTTTAAATCCTCACATTACTCAAACATGGTCTAGACATGATTGAATTTAAAAGCAATAAAAAGTAAAGAGACTTGAATGTAAAAAATTGCAAGTAAAGTAAAAGAGCTTATGAAAATAGATTGCAAACTTGAAATAAACTGAATTAAAAGCGTTTGGAAGGTAAAACAACAATATTGAATTGAAAGAAAATAAAGTTTAATCTAAGAGGATTTGGAAAATCTAAGAATAGATTAATTCTATCTCCAAACTAATTTGAACTTGAACTTCGACTAGACTAAACTACACTAGACTAGACTCTTCTTCTTATGGGATTCAATCTCTATTTTTAGAAAATTGGCCGAATCTAGTTACTTCCTTTTAGTCTTTGTCTTTAACAACATTTGTTCTTCTTTAACTTTATCATTTAGTATTTACTTGGAGATAAAAATGGTAGAGTATTTTCCTTCCTTCTAGATAGAATTTATGAAGGAGAATAACTCTTTGTTTGATTAAAACTCCTTAAGGATAGACTTTGCCAAACTGATGAATCTTCCTTGACTTTTATGCCCTTATCTTCCAACTAGATACGTCTTTGATATTCTGGAATTTTGAGAAATCACCGGGACTAGCTACAACTCCAGGTGGACACACGGGGACCTCGATAAAGTGCTATTTTTGGTTGTTTTAACCAACTTTCATCCAAATCGCCTAAAAACTCTTAAGTGATAGAAAACAGTAGTAACAAAGCCATAAAGACTAAAATATGTTTTTAAAGACATGAAATTAAGCATAAAAATATGTTGGGTATACAACCTATCAAATCTCCCCATACTTTTTCCATACTTGCCCTCAAGCACGAATATTAGGATTAGGAATAAAAGAGAATAAGAACTACACAAAAACCCTATATATTTTCACAAAGAGACTAAGATCTTTCATCAAGATCATGGAAGAGTTCCTTATCAAGAACCGAGAGTCCAATAAAAGAATTATCCATAAGAAAGCATAAACACCTATCTCGAAAACCTTTGGTTGAATTTATTAAAGAGATTAAGTATCCAAAGGAAAACTTTACAACTATGTTTTAAGTTGGTCTTTCCACTTGGTGGGGTCCTTAGACACAAAGCCAAAAATGAAAATAAAAAAAAGACTACCTTTTTATTTTTTTCTGACTTTATCCATTTTTTCGATCTTATTCTTTTTCTATTTTTTTATTTTGAATTTTTCTTTATCTTTGCAGAAAAATAAAACCTATGAAATTGTCATTGTCTAGTACTAGCTAAACAATGCTCTTTCTTCTTCGGCCCTATGAAAGATACTTCACCTAGTTATGAGCCAAGTCAAGCTCTTCCTTTTAAAAGTGCACTTATGAAAGAGTCATCACCAGGTTGCTAACCAAACAATGTGATTTCTTCTAAGACTCAAACAAAACATGAAATAAAGCAAGTAAATAAACCACCAAGTTTATTGAAAAGAACGGTTTAAGGTCTTGGTGAAGGTCCAAAAAAGGACCCTACTAAAATAAACCCAATCTAAATGCAAAAGATAAGTATCAAGTCTCTAAGGCATTCATTGGGACTTAAATCTTACAAATACACTTTAAAAATTTAATCACTGGAGCAAACATTGCTTAAAATAGTTGTCGATGCCAAGTACAATAAGTTAACTCAGTCTTTGTTACTTATTTAATTAATTATTATGAAGGTATCTCTCTTCTTTATATTTCCTCATTTCTTTGTAACAATTTAGAGTACAAAGCAGGTCATTATGGAAATTAAAAAGAAAACACTGGAATCGAAAGTCTAATTTTTTTAATTTTGATCTTTATATACAAATAGAAATTTAAATTTTTACATTGAGTATACAAAATGACAAAGTTCAAAGTAAAAAGACTAAACCTTAAAAATTAAAAATGTAAAAAAGATTAAAAGAAATAAAGGGAAAAACAAAAAGATATACTCCCCTCCCCACTCTTAAATTTTGCATTTCCCCTAATGCAAATATCTTAAAAAAGAAAGAAAATGAAACAGAAAAAGGGAAAAAAGATTTGTTACTATCCATGTAGAGAGGAGGAATTGATAGAGACCTAGTCCTGGTCCTCCCAGTGAGCCAGATGCTTGAATGGCTTCAGTTTAAGATGGTTACAAAGTGCCTCCACATTGAATTCTAGGGCATTATAGTGAGTCCAGAAGTCTTTGTTCTCTACACCGAGTTGGAGAGAGCTGTTGGTATTGCTTCTCGATAGTAGTAAACTTCTCAAGCAGCTCAGTGTATGCGATGATGTTTGGTTGCTCTGTTGCTACTATGGGAGTCTACTTATCAACTTTTTTATCAACAAGATTAGGGAATCTAGTCTCCAAATGGCCAGCAGGATGCATCTTCTTTGTCACATTGTAAGTCTCCACCATCTGCATGGTCTCCAACATGTTAAATAGAGTGGTCTCGGGAAGCGAAGTGTAGCCGAAGAGATCAAAGTGATCCATCTCATGTGTTGTCATCGATATCACTACGCTAAAAATGAGAGGATTTCTCCCTCTTTTAAAAGAGGACTAGATTTGCTTGGCCAACCAAGTGCCTAGGTGGAGCTTTTTATAGGTCACCATGAACCACAAGATGTTAAGCTCCTTTGCATTGATGGTCCCAAAGCTCTTATGGTGAATAGAGAAGTTGAAAGCGAGGATCTTGTGGTAGCAATGAATATGAGGCTCATAATACAACAGGCTTTAGAGTCTCCGAACTTCCAAGAGGTCACCTAGAAGTCATTGTGATATAAAAAGAAGTAGGTCTCTATGGCTTCGAAATCAGGAGGGGGAGCATCATACATATCCTCTAAAGGCTCTATGACTCCTAGTGCCTTGTTAAAGTCATTAAGACTTCAAGAAAACTTTTTCCCGTGGAGGCAGAACTTCATGATGTTGGGCTCATCGTAGCTTTAGTAGTCCTACTTAAAGGTGAAGGTAGAGTAGAACTCTACCACCAGCTCTTGATATGTTGGATTGGAATGAATAACAGAGGGAGCTACAAAATTGTTATGAAGGTAGCGAGTACTTGTTCCTTGATATCGAAACTTTCCATTATCCTAATGTATGGGGACTTGGATGGCTTGGGCATCACTCCCTTATAGAGGTTGAAAATGCCTTGAGGACCAGGCTTGTCAAAGGTGTCAAACACCATTCCCTTGGAGGAGAATAGAGTTTTTTCCTCCACAACTTTAGCCTTCTTGCTCCTCATAGCTTTAGAGCTCCTCATGTGAGGATTACGCTTGTTCAGAACTAGAGGTGGCGTTGGTGTGTGCTCCTCAGCATCGTCGTTGAGAATGACAGTCTTTGTCTTAAACTCCATACTCGGTGAGTCTCCTTCCTTTCCTTGAGACTTAGTAGTCTCCTCTTCCTCGTGGATGTTGTCCAAGAAGATGGTTGTGAGATGGCTTACATGTGTGGGAGCAGAAGCAGTGTCACTGCTTGAGCTCTTGTAGTAGTCTTGTGGCGAACACGAGTATTTGGAGTGGTGGAGGGAGTAGCCTTGGTAGCGGTTGATAGAGTTGTTTTCATTAGAGAAACCACTTTTAGAGAGAAGTAGGAGAAAAGTTTGTTTGCTTTCTAGAGAGAAAGAAATAGTATATTGCAAGTGTGGGTGAAAGTGAGGGGTAAAGGTCCTATTTATAGAGAAAAATGTGCTTGGGAATTAAGCAAGGGGTAAACCGTAAATAAAGGGACCTTTGGGTAATCATGGCATTGCAATGATGACTTAGAGTAAATTGAGTAACTGCCACTATGACCTCATGTGTCAGCCCATGCTTAGAGAGAGATTCATTGAACCTGGACGGAATTAGACCGTTACTCCCTCTCTCTTCCTTTACGCGTGACTCTTTGCCTCGACTCTTATCTCTGTGTGACTTTAGGTTTCCCTTCTTATTCTATGTAACTCTTCTTTTTTCTAACATTAATTGTCTGCATCATCAAGAGAACTTTTCAGTCCTAATCAAGTGTACCTAATCATTACTTTCAAATCTAAATTTAGAAATAAACTAAATACAAATTAAATTCTAATTTAAAAATCCTAAAATTAAAAATTCATGAATTAAATCGTAATTTAATAAAAGTATTTCAAAATAATAAATTGTTCTAAAAAATAAAATGTTTGGGCTGCCTCCCAAGAGCTCTTCGGTGTTAACATCGCTTAGCTCGACTTCCGCACACTAAGATCATGGTGTGGGGCAGAGATCTCTTTGAGATGAATTTCTTCAGAATGAGCTTAGAATTCTTCATAATATAGCTTGAGACAATGGTCATTGAATTCGTGGACTTGTCTGTCATTATACTTTTGATGATGACCGCTTAGTGAGGAAATGCCTTTGTAATTATAAAGGACCAATCCACCGTGACCTTAATTTTCCAAGAAATAACTTAAGTCAGGATGGAAAAGTAAAAAATTTTATCCCTCTCTAAATTTTTTCCAAGAAGCGTGGAGATCATGGTGATGTTTAGTAGTCTCTTTGTAGGCTTTCAACCACATTTTTTATCTATTCCAACTCGTGCATTTGCAATTTCTTTGTTCCTAATCTGCATCCATTCTGTAGTTGGTCTCTTTAACTGCCTTATATGCTTTGTGCTCGTTCTCTATAGGTAAATGGCATACCTTTCCATAGATAACTCTACACGGAGACATTCCTATAGGTACCTTCCATGATGTTCTCACTACCTAGAGAGCTTCAAAGAGACGAGAACTCCAATCTTTCCTATTGGGATTGGTTGTTTTCTCCAAGATGAGCTTGATCTATCTGTTACTCACTTCATCTTGTCTATTTGTTTATGGGTGGTATGTTGTTGAAGTCATATGCTCCACCTCCATTGCTTAAGTAAGGCAGAGACCTTTTTGTGGCCAAAATGAGTACCGCGATCTCTAATGAGTAGTCTCGGTGTGCCATATCTACATATGATGTTATTTTTTATGAAGTCAACTACGGCCTTTGCATCATCATTCCTTATTTCCTTAGCCTCTATCCATTTAGAGACATAATTTACTGCTAGAAGGATGTACCTAAATCCAAAAGATGGAGGAAAGGGACCCATAAAATTGATTCCCCATATATCAAAGATCTTAATGTCCAATATTAGAGTAATTGGAAGTTGATCTCTATGACCAAGGTTACCGGTCCTTTAGTAGTTATCACAAGCCTTGCAGTATTGTCAGCGGGTGACACGGAGCGGTGGGTAGAGAGCGCGCGATTTCATAAGCGCGGTCCACCGGGGTGTTTGAAAAAAGGTGCATCGGGTCGGGGACCCAGGAAAAAGGTTGAAAGAGAAAAGCGAAAATGTTTTAGATCGGTTCGAACCCGAATTCACCGTCTCTTAGTGTGGAGTCACCACCTGGATTAGCTTTTTCCAGGAATTAGAGTCCTGTGAGGCTTAATGTCCGGGGGACGTCCCACTAAGACACAGAGATTCGAGTCCGGGATAAGTTGCTTATTTCTTATGTGATCACATTATATTACATCTACAGAAAACCATATTCTCTTAGTTACGCATATTCGCGCTTAGGTTGTTTTTCGAGTTTACATGCATGATTCACGTATTGTAAAAGCAGTAAATCCATCCACAAAATAGTAAGTAAATGCGGAAAATAAAAATTGCAAGGTTTTAAAAAATCGAGGGATGCAACTGCCCGCTACCCTATTAATTACATTTCCCAAAAAAATGAAAATGCAATACCCGAAGAAAAATTAAAATCCTAAATATACATTTAACCTGCATCCACAAAGGTTAGCACAGGGGATATCACATATGTTCGATTTAATTTTGGCGAGGCTCATGTGGCCTAATTAAAACATCGATGATTTTAAAGTCGTTAATTTAAATAAAAATAATTTATTTTTATTTACTCGCAAGTTGGTCAATTTTATTAGTGAAAATGACCGCATGGCATAAGATAAAGTCTGTTATCCGGGAATATATTTTTTCCCTTCATGGGGGTATTCTTAAAAATAAAGAAAAGAAATAAAGATGAATAAAATTACAACATTATTTACAATAATAAGGAATAAAAATAATTCCTAAGCTAAAAATAAAAATTAGAAAGAAGATGAAAGCAGATGAAAGCATGAAATTCACAACTCTAGGAACTCAGAGGCTTACCCTTACGGTATGAATCAACTTTGGCGTATCCATTCGGCCATTGGAAGTCCTCCTTGTCCTTTAGTTTAGGTGAAATTGTTGATGTGAAAGTCCAAAAAATATTCGTTTAATTCTTGGAATTTTAGTGTAATTTAATTGGAAAATAAGTGTTTATTTATCCAAAAGATATTCAGACTCGGGTTCTAAATTTGTTTTAGACCCGAGAATATTTGAGGATTTAAGAAGAAAAATAGATGAAGAAATTTGATTTTAAGATGAACAGATTCGGAATCCAAAAGTGTTTTGGATCCGAGAAAAAATTAGAAGAAATTAGAAGAAAGTAAGAAATTATTGTTTGTATTTTTTATCTGAAAGAGAGAATTTTTTCTCTGAATTTTCGAGCCCCCTTTAATCCAAAAATGTCCAGAATTTATAGGAAAAAACTCAGAAAATCAAAAACTCGCTGGCGAGGCTTGCCTCGCCAAACTAGCTAGCGAGCTCGCCAGACTGCTTGGTGAGGCTCGCCTCCCCGAGGCGAGCCTCGCCAAAGGTCTGGCGAGCTTACTAGAAAGTCTGGTGAACTCGCTAGACAACCTGGAGAGGCTCGGCAAGATCTGGCGAGGTACGCCCCAGACACCTAGAGAACCTCGTCAGGCTTCTGGCAAGGTTCGCCAGGTTCCTGGCATCACTAGGCCTCTAGCGAGGCTCGCCAGATATCGACGAGGCAAGCTCCGGATTTGGTTTTCGACTGCATTTTCGAATTTTTTGGGTATTTTTATATCTTTTAGTTAATTTCTGAATTAAAGTCCTTTTAAATTCAATGACGAGGAAGACTCCCATTTGAAGATTTAGGACGGTTGAAAATCATGTGATTCGAGGATAAATATCCCGAAAATCCATCATCATTGAACATGTGAGCTGGTACAAAATCCCATGCTCACAAGTATATATAAGAGTTGCAAAAGATGTGTGGCTAATAAAATTCACATCCCAAGATGTGTTGTGTTGTTCTCTATGGTCCACCATGACCTCCATAAGCCTTAGCGTGACACTCTTGGAGTACTTTAGTGATCTCTTCTCTCATCATACATTTCCTTAAAATGAAGTCATTTATAGATAAGGATCATCCCAATAATACTTAAACACTTCTCTCTTCATCTTGTCTCTATCATTGCGCATGAAGTGATAAGGGAACCTCCCTAGGGTGATAATATTAACAATATCAACAAACCAAGGAATCTCTATGATAGCAAATAGACTCTCTCTAGTAAATTCATCATTTACTTCTTATGGCCCCTTTGAGTTTCTAAGTCTACTGAGATATTCTGTAACTAAATTCTCTATCCCTTTCTTGTCCTTGTTCTCAATGTCAAATTCTTGTAGAAGAAGAAACCAAAAGATCAATCTCGGTTTGGCATCCTTCTTGGTCCTTAAGTAGCGTAATGGTGCATGATACGAGTATACAATGACCTTTAAACATTAAAGGTAGGAACAAAATTTTTCTAAAGTGAAAATAATTGAAAGGGGCTTCTTTTCAGTGGTGGTGTAGTTTCGTTGAGCTACATCGAGACTCCTAGAGGTATAATATATGACATGAGGCTCTTCGCTAATCCGTTATCCCAAAACTTCTCCCACTTCTTTGTCACTTTCATCACACATAATCTCAAATGGGCAGTCCCAATTTGTTGGTTAAAGAATTGGTGTAGAGATTAGCTTTTCCTTCAAAATGTCAAAAGCTTTCTTACAAGTATCACCAAACTCAAAGTTAGTGTCTTTTTGAAGTAATTGGCACATGGGCTCCATGATTTCTAAGAAGTTCTTTATAAACCTATGATGAAAACTACCATGGCCAAGAAAAGACCAAACTTCTTTCACGGAAGTGGGGTACAGTAAAAAAATAATGTCAATTTTAGCTTTATCTACCTCTATACCCTTCTTTGAAACAACATGACTTAAAATCATACCTTGATCTACCATAAAATGACATTTCTCATAGCTAAGTACCAAGTTAGACTCAATATAACATTTAAGGATCTTACCAAGGTTGTTTAGGCATGTTGTGAACGAGTCTCCATACACTGCAAAATCGTCCATGAAGACTTCATTGATGCTCTCTACGTAATCAGAAAATATACCTACCATGCATCGCTGAAAGGTTGCGGGAACATTATAGAGATTGAAAGGCATCCTTTTTGTAAGCAAAAAATCCAAAAGGACATGTGAAGGTGGTCTTCTCTTGGTCTTCTGGTGCTACCGAGATTTGATAAAATCCTGACATGCCATCAAGATAACAATATTGAGACTTGCCTTTCTCTATCAATTTTTGTGTTGTTGGAGAAAGGAGACTAGTTTTTGTTCTTTGTCAGGACTTAACTTTCTTGAAATAATCATCGAAAGTGTCTCCTTATCTTTTAAGTAAGCGTACTTAAGGTGATTGGGAAGACTCTTGAGTTCAAGTTCCGGTGGTTGAGTGATGGAAGGAATGAGTTTCTTGAACGTAGGAAGATCATATTTTGGTCTCAATCTCTCTATTTGTGGAAGTATATCAAAATGGAGAATCGCTTCCTCCACCTTTTCATTGAAGAACGTATCATCAAGGCTCTTTGTATCAAGTCTTAGTCAAAGAACCAAATATTAGTCAGAGAGATTCAACTCAAAATTTGTATTGGTTAATAGAGTTAAGGTTGTCAATGCTACAAAGACATAAATCTTCTATTGGGGTCTTCATAGCGTCATAAACATTGAAAGTGAATATCTCGCCATTTAATTCCATTGACAGAGACTCATTATGTACATCAATTTTGGTTATGGTAGTACTCAAGAATGGTCTCCCTAATAGTAAATTAATGCTTCCCTTCTTATCTACATCACACATATCATGAACATAAAAGTCAATGGGAAAAACATAGTCATTTACCTCATCTTCAAAGATTCCCTCTAGGTATACCATAGAGCGATCCGTAAGTTGCAAGATGGTCCTAATCTCTTTGAGGGGCATTTTGTGATTGGCTGATATTTGTTTGTAGATAGAAGATGGAATGACATTGATCGATGCACCAAGATCACACATGGTTTTTTAATTACAACTTGGCCTATGGTATAATTGATTGCGACCATCCCTTGGTCCTTGAGCTTTGGGGGTAACTTACGTTGGATCACTACTAAGACATTTTCCCCCATCAAGACCTTGTCCAGGTCCTGTTGCTTTTTCTTGTTAGTGCTGAGCTCCTTGAGAAATTTGGAAAATTTGGGCATTTGCTTCATTACATCAAGCAATGGGATGTTGATCTCTACTTTCCTTAAGGTCTGAAAGATCTCCTTCTCTTTTTTCACCTTCTTTGTCTTTTCAAGTCATTCTGAAAAGGGGGCCTAGTCTCGATTGTAATAATTGTTTCTTCCGTTTCAGTGGGAGTCACTATTATCTCTTCCTCTAATTCTGCTCTTGGTGGTGTTGGCTCAACCTCCTTTTCACTTCACAAAGTGATCGCACTTACATTTTGCCTTGAGTTTTCCTCTATTTGAGAAGGAAGTTTTCCCATGTTTTTTATCTTAGAGAGATAGCAGTGTTTGTGTCATTTGCTTTTCTAGATTGGTAAAATTACCTTGCAACCCTTGAATTTGTTCACTGATTATCTCAAACCTCTTGTGTGTACCCTTAGTGAGAGCATTAAACAAATTATAAGGAGTCCTTTGAGAGGATTTATTGAATTGTTGTTGCTATGTGACTTGTTGTTGAGGTTATCTTGGTAGGAGTGGTGCCATATGTTGTGGAGGTCTCAAGCTGACTTGATTTTGTGGTCCCCATGGTTGTTAGAGGTCAGTGTTGCTTCATCCCAAAGCAAGATTATCTTGCCATGTAGCCTGATTACTTTATTGAGGTGGCACAAGTGTTTGCCTACTCCCATAGTAACCCATTATGTGAACTTGCTCAAATTACAGGTCACCAATACAAGGACATTCATCTATTGCATGGTTGGTCTTTGTGCTTCTTTCACAAGCTTTAGTGACTTCATTCTTGATAGCCATGGCATGGACAAGCTTAGATAAGTTATTTATCTTTTCATTATGTTCATAACTGTTGATCTCGCCAACTTTCCTTGATGTAGATTTGTGGTCACGTTCACCAAATTGCCGCACATTTTTTACCATAGAATTTTTGAGTTCCCTGGATGCTCTAAGAGACTTCTAGATGAGGGCTCCTTTACCTGCTTTGTCAATGATTACTTGTTTGGTCTCGGGGAGTCCTTCATAAAAGATTTGACTGGGGCTTTTGATGTATAACCATGAGGAGGGTAGCAAGCGATAAGGTGCTAAAATCTCTCATATAAGTAATGAAGATCCTCAGTATCCTTCATCTTTGCTGCTCAAATCTGCCTTCTCAAAGTGGTTGCTCTTGTTATTGGAAAAAATTTTCTAAAAAAGACTTTGAACTTGTCCATGTTGTGATTGATCCTGGTAGTTGATAGAAAAACCAGTCTTTTACAATATCTTCAAGAGAAAATGGGAAAGCTTTGAGCTTTACCAAGTCTAAAAAGACTCTTTGTCTTCATCGTAGTGCACGTCATGTGGAATTGTTGTAGATGTTTGTATGGATCTTCAGTGGCTCTCTTGGTGAACTTGGTCAAGCTCTAGATGAGTCCAAACTCATTTCAAAATTGTTGTCTTCGGTCTCCACTGGGTAGGTAATTCATAGCGGCTGTTTGTTCACTGTGACCGTTATAAGGTCCTTAATCTATCACTCTACATCAACCATGGTCATTGTGGCTTGTTGAAGTTCAATATCCAAGTTGATCAGGTTAAACAGTCCTCCTCTTAAAGTTGGATCATTGATGGTTTCGGTTGAAGTCCTTATAAAACATCGAGACTCTCTTTCTTCACAAACTTGCCTAGCGCGAGCTAGGTTGGATTTTTCGATTTTTAGATCAAAGAGGAGTCTATTGCCACTAATTATCACTCTGTTCGTTCAGTAAGAAAAATAAAGTTCAAAGAAATTTCCTCGGTAACAGCACTAAAAGTTTTATGGGTGTCAAGACCACCAAAAATAATCCCTACATAAAAAGTAACTTGTAGTTAGAGGTAAACAGGGGTCGAATCCACAGGGAACAACATATGCTAAGTATTTCCTAATTAGAATTACTAGAGTGACTGGATTGCTGTCATTGAAAATTTTCTGGGTTGAAAACTAAAAATAACTAATTAAATAAATAAATAAAAGACTGACAAAACAAATTTAGGAGAAACCATGTATCATAATGATCACTAGACAAGGGATAAATTGCACTGGGACTTAGGATTAGTTACACTAGCGCTCCGCACTGTACAGCATTGGTAACTCTTCCTTACTTTGTACGGGGATCATGCTTCATGTCTCAATCACCTTCTTACTCACTATGACTCTCGATTTCATGCCCAAAAGCTCACCAGAAAATAGCAGTAATTACTAGAAAAGCCTAAACCTTGATCGACAGGTAGTAAAACTCCCAACAAGCATTAGATCATTGTATCTCCATTAGTTTCAGTTACTTATTCTTAGGAACAATTATGAATGAAAAAATTAGGGATAAAAATAAATCAGAATGATTTACCTTGTGGCTGATCAAACCATAGAGAGGCTGAGGATTCAATAAAAATAAGTAC
Organism: Euphorbia schlechtendalii; assembly: GCA_949673415.1. NCBI lineage: Eukaryota > Viridiplantae > Streptophyta > Magnoliopsida > Malpighiales > Euphorbiaceae > Euphorbia > Euphorbia schlechtendalii. The sequence goes on along the minus strand of CATIWQ010200020.1, from coordinate 3,411 downwards.
CAAGATCAACAAATAAGTCACCTTGCGGATTGTTGTATTCAAGTTTAAGTCCTCACATTTATCAAACATGGTTTGATCCTTGTTTGGTCAACTCACTAGGAAATTAACTAGACATGATTGAATTTAAATGAAATAAAAATTATAGAAATTTGAATGTAAAAATTGTAAGTAAAGTAAAAGAGGTTAAGAAAACAGATTGCAAACTTGAAATTAACTAAACTAAAAGCATTTGGAAGGTAAAACAACTGAATTGAATTGAAAGCAAATAAAATTAAATCTAAGAGGATTAAGAAAAATTAAGAATAGAATTAATTCTAGCTCTAAAATAATTTGGCCCTGAACTTTGACTAGACTAAACTACGTTGGATCTCTTCTTCTTATGAGATTCAACCTCTATTTATAGCAAATTGGCTAAATCTAGCTGCTTTCATTTGGTCTTTGTCTTTGATAACATTTCTTCTTCTTTAACTTTATCTTTTAGTCTATACTTGGAGATAAAAATGGTAGAGTCTTATCCTTCCTTCAAGATAGGATTTGTGAAGGAGAATGACTCTATCTTTGATCAAAACTTCTTAAGGATAGAGACTTTGCCCAATCTGATGATTTTTACTTGAGTTTTACGTTATTATCTTCCAACTGGACATGTCTTTGATATTCTAGAAGATTCTAGAATTTTCCTAAATAATCAAGACTATATATTACTCTTGGTGAACACAACGGGATCTCGGTAAAGTGCTATTTTTGGGTTTTAACCAACTTTCATCCAAATCACCTAAAAACCTCGAAATTATAGAAAACAATAGTAATAAAGCCCATAAAGACTAAAACATGCTCATAAAGACATGGAATTAAGGATAAAACATATTAGATTTACAACCTAGCAGCACATATGCTTGATTTTGAAGAGCACACATGCATTCCCATGAAATCCATCTACTATGAGGGGTTTGAAAGTGCATCCAAGGGATCTTGTTAACAATTAGAAACCATCAAGCTAAGGAGAGTGCTAAAATCCTTGTTGATAAGATGTCAACTATTCTCAATGGACTTATTGATTATGTTGGTTAACTAAAAGCAGAAGTCACCATTATTCCTACCTCTAATGTCAACCAACGCTACGTTAGGAAGAGTTAAGAGCGGTGTGGATAATGCAATGATGCAACTTAGCAGCATTCACAACGTGTTGGGTGATCTAGCAACTCAGTTTCACAAGTTTGGAGAGGAGTAGCTATAAAAAACAACACAGATAAACTCCAAAAGCAAATTTTGGATAATCTTGAATCCAACACAGATGTGTAGTACATCATGTGTATCACCATAGAGAAAATGTTTGATCTCATGCTAGCTTAGGATAAGAAAGTGGACATTGATGTCAAGAAAATAGACAATTATGTTGTATACTTGTCTATAATAGATCAAAAGATCACCTCATCTTTCACTATCATCAAGGCAAACACTGAAGATATTGTTAAGAATTCGTAAAAGACGGTTATCTTTGCTATGGGTAAGCTTTTCCCTAAATCAAGTTCATCAATGGATTCTAAAAATGGGTTCACCGTCTACAAGAAGCTTAATGTCCTAATAGATGGAATCAACTTGATGCAAGACAACATCAAGGTGATCATGGACACTAAATTGAAGATATAAAGGACTTAGACTTCACTACACGATACTGCATGTAATGGGTCCTAGGATTATTAACATGGAGGTACAACTAAAGGTAGCATTGTCAGTAGGATACTTTAGAGGATATCTTCAATGTTTTCAAAAAATTTATGCCAAGGATTTTATCTATTTGCTCACCTAACTCAGTGCCACCATATGTTGCTAAGTGAGCTTAACAACCAAGAAGTCTTATAACCTGGCAGAGAGTAGCTAATGAATGAAATTGATCCAAACTTGGTTGGGAAGCAAGAGATGTTCTCTCATGCCTTAGACTCCTTTAATGTTTTCTTGAACTAGTCGGTGATAGAATAATTAATAACGGGGGAGAATGTAGCAAAGGATGTGCTTAGATTAGCTCAACAATAAAAAATCTCATCTCCCAACTAAGCTGCAACAACATCCACCACAATAGCAGAATCTAAAGACACAACCGAGACCACTAGCGTCATCATCTTCATAGTAATAGCAGTTGCAACAACCTCATGGAAGAGGGAGAGGAGAGCCAAAGAGAAGATAAATTACTTGTAACTTTTAGAAGCTATTAGAAAATATTGCAACAAATCTTCAATGTAAAACCCTAGTATAGAACACAGTTTGTGTATTGTTGAGTTTATCTATATAAAGTTAAAATATTTTTCCACAAGTTAAGATCTTCTTAACTTTCTAATATATTGTCGGTTTTTGCATTAACTTGTGTATTGCAGGATTCAATATACACCACCAAGTTTAGAAAAGCTGAATAAGATAAGTCCCAAGATCAAAGGAAAGCTCACTCATTCTGGGGGAGCTTGTGCTAACTGAAGGAAAACCACTCAGCATGGGGGAGTCTACGACATCTAGGGGAGTTTAATAAGCATGGGGGAGTCTTAGATCACTTATCAAGCATTTCTATATTTATAAACTTTTACTTAGTTAATTTCTACTACAACCTAGTTTTTTATGTATTCTAAAATGGGGAGATTGTTGAACCCAACTTAATGATACTTCACAATATTTTAGTTTTAGAGATAACAAATTATTTAGGAGAGTGAAATTAATTAGGTACTAAGAAGAATCTTAATTAAGTAGTCACTTTGAAGTTGTTTTGTGAAGAAACAACTCAACTTGACACAGGCTTAGTTAGGTTAAGGCTTAGTGTTGCGAGAGTTGCTGTGTTGAGTAACTCAGCTTCAAACTTTATGCAATATATCTCAGCAAAAGCTGAGTACTTTATGCGATGTTGAGTGTGAGCGGGCGACACGGAGCGGTGGGCTGAGAGCGCGCGAGATGAGAGGCGCGATCCACCGGGGTGTTTGAAAAAAGAAGAAAGCACCGGGTCAGGGACTAGAGAAAAAGGTTGAAAGAGAAAAAGGTGAAAAATGTTTAAGATCGGTTCGAACCCGAATCTGCCATCTCTTAGTGTGGAGTCGCCACCTGGATTAGCTCTTTCCAAGAATTAGAGTCCTGTGAGGCTTAACGTCCAGGGGACGGCCCACCAAGACAGAGATTCGGGTTAGGGATAAGTTGCTTATTTCTCATTGGATCACATTATATTACATCTACAGAAAACCATTTTCTTTTAATTGCGCATATTCGCACTTAGGTCATTTTTGGAGTTTAGATGCATGGTTCACGTATTGCGAAATAATAAATCATTCACAAAGTGGAAAAATAAACCATCCACAAAATAGTAAGTAAATGCGGAAAGTAAAAGCGAAAAATGGAAATTACAAGGCTTCAAAAATCGGGAGATGCAACCACCCACTA